>JABUQX010136942.1:12500-41131 GCA_015478945.1 Trachelipus rathkii
GCTAACAAGTAATAATCACGTGAGTATATGACATAACTCGAACTTTCTCATAACTATAGATATTATTTTCTCATTTCACCTATAATATATATATATATATAATATATATATTAATATATATATATATTATATATATATATATATATATATATATATATTATATGTTATATATATATATATTATATCTTATATTAATTATATAATTATATATTATAATATATTAATATATATATATATAATAATCTATATTAATTAATATTATTAATATATATATATATATATATATATATATATATATAATATATATATAGTAATTTAATAAAAATCACACATATTAATTATAGATAGACTTTACTTAATACATATAGTTCAATAGATAGAATATAAATATTATTTCATTTATAGTATTTTATTATATTCATATTTTAGATAATTGTATATATATAATTAAAAAATAACTACAATAAAATTTCTTATCCTATTACAATTAGGATCCATATGTCTCTTTTATATTATAGGTGAGCATTAATATATACTTATTATATAAAGGATTGTCAACATTTTGTCAACAATAATACTTAATTATTGTAAATTTCATAATTAATTAATATAAATATATTTTATATATAATATATTATAATATTATATATATTATATAATTATAATATATAATATATAATTATAATATATAATATATAAATATTATATATATAATATATATTAAATATATAATATATAAATATAATTATATATAATTTATATTATATTATTATATATATATATATATATTATAATATATATATATTTAATATATTAATTATATATAATTATATATATTATATATATATAAATATACAACATATATATATATATTATATTATTATTATATTATATTATATTCTATATATATATATATATATATATTTATATAATATCTACTATAATTTCAATTTTTTCAACTATTTTTTGGAGTGAATTTAAGAATTTTTTATTATCTACTTATTATTATAATAATTATACTACGAATCATATACATGAATTTACAGGGCCTATTATAGTGTATTCCAGGTCCAATATAGATATAACTATTCTTTTGTATCATTTATAACTTATATTTTTGTATATATATATACTGAATTGAATATAATATTTTTATTATTTCCGCCCCAACACAATATATATTAATAAAATATTTATATTATCCTTGTGTATTAAAATAAATTCACTATTATATTCATAATACCCAAATATATATCTAATTATATATAATATATAATAATTTGTAATATATTATCTCTATCACTCAGTATCCAATTATTAAGGCTCATATGAAAATTTTATGTAGATTGGATGACTAGAACTACAAAATTATCTGACATATTATTATCATTTACCTCCTAAAACCAATAACAGTTAGGTTTTTTGAAATTCGACCAATTATTAGTGAGTGAGCTGCATATAACTGGTGTCAAATAAATATTTTGGTTGCTACGTTCTTAAGAAAAATAAGTTACCCATAATCTTATCTTAGTATCAAGTATTATGAAGTCATTTCGCACAATAATAAATAAATTTATAGTCCGCAAAAATAAATTATGAAATAAAGAGAAAGGTAAATTTCTTACTTTTTATACTCATAAAACAAATAATAATATACAAAAGAAACAGATATGATAGTAACTCGTCCAGAAAAATAATACTCACATCACCCAAAATACAGTACATATTAGTAGACTTTAGATAAAACTGTGAGTGAGCGGTGTATTTTACTTATTTTATTATTAATTTTTTTAAATAATATTTTTTTGAAATATTATAAGAAATTATATTATGTCTTATTTCCAGTTTGTAGCTAAAATAGTGTCACCACTGGGCAAAACTCGAGCCCACCCCTACTGGTGAAAAGAGTGGTATAATAATACGTAGATATACTATAGTATATAATATAAATATATCTAGACTGATCAATAAACGATTGACACTTAATTTGCATTGCGTTATGTTGTAATAGTTTTCGTTTTAGTTCGATATATAATTTAAAAGTTGAAGTAATTTAATATTTAGTACATAGATAGGTAATCCCTAATAATTCTTTGCTACACAGTCCATGTTTCAATTATAAAATGTGATAATGTAGATCTATTCCACGTGATATAGGTTCAAGAATTATTTTTATAAAAGAATGCACCATTCTACTATTAGCTCATGATGAGGATAAATTTACAAAATAGAAGAGCTATTTATTTGATCGATATAATAAAATAAATAACTAGTTTTCCTTATCCTACTCAATTTATCATCACAAATTAAGGATTCTTGTATATATGAAATAAGCTGATTATTATGACGAAGTATCTAATTACATAAAAAAAAAAACCAAGAAGACGGTAGTGTGATTTAAAATATCTTCGTGACTAACATAGATTTTTACTAAATTGTCATAATAAATGCTACATAAGCTAAATGGAGGTGAAAGTAGAGTATTATATGTCCGGTTCACCTCAGTATATACATTAGATAAGCTTATGTAAATATTGAATATGATATATTGGAAAAATAGGGAGATAACAAGAAATAAAATATTATGACTCATTGGAGGATTATACTTAATAATAAGTACGATTGATGCATATAACTTTATACTTTGAGACACCTAATGAAAGACTACATAATTGAGATATATAGATAAATATTATGTTGAAACGTATAAATAATTGACTCAGGAACGGTCTAAAGACTTGGGTTACTCACATTGAATAACATATATATATTATAAATAGATCATTTATATTATTCTAATAACTCACTATAATCTGTAATATACTTATATACTCACAAGATCAAATATCTCGATAGGAGGCTGATGAGTGTGAGAATAGTAAACATAGGATGACGTATTTGTTATCCAAGATATAAAATGGAATGGATAGGACGATATATAAGATATGGTAAGTATTGGAGAAATTCATGCATAGTAGCGATATATCTTGAGCTCACTGGAATGTAATAGAGAGAACATCCATATTAACGAGTCAAACAATAAGCAATAAATAGTACCAAAAGTAATCTTTCGACGTAAAACTATATAGGAAACGTTATTAATTTAGAAATTAGACTGGACTGATTATTATTAAATAATAGTTTTGTCTTCTATGGTGTTGATGCATCGATCACTTTAAGCTGAGCATGCATATATTTGGTGGTGTACTTCGCTTACTTTTCTCATACTATTTACCAACCTAGGTGTATATGAATATTGTACAGAGTACTCTATTTTATAAATTTTTGTTCGTTATTTGTGTGTGTGATCGAGTTTTTATAGGAACTTTAAGTATATCACATTATTATCTATGATGTTAACCTTTATGATGGGAAAAAACTGAAAACATATTAAGAGTAATTACCCAAACTTCTTATTTTCAAACAATAAAATCCAGACATATTATTTATATAATGATTTTACCCAAGCGGAACCAAACATATTTGATCAACAGGTGTTTATATAAAATTGCCTAGATTGATACTGTGTTATTATTATTTTTATATATTAAATTATCTTAAGACACACGTGATTATGAAATAGAAGTTAAAAATATTAATTATTCTATCAGAAAAAGAAAGTGTAGTGAAGTGGCGTATTTTTCAGCTATGCTTCTGATTAAGATTTTATATGATATTAATTCACTATATATATCAAAATAGGCTCACATATTATAGTGTTATTCTAAAGATATATTTACAGAGAGTGCTATATAAATACGCAGAATGCATGCACATCTGAACATCAATAGCAAACTTCGAGTGAAACGAATAAACCTATAGAAAAAAGCTCACACTCTATGACACAACAAAATATTATTTTACAACGGATAGTCATTGCTATATCTATCATATTTACGCTATCACCACTTCACTTTCATTCTAATGGATAACTAGTCCATCATGCTTACATTACTAATTATATTAAAAATTTTTGTGGTAGCTCTTCAATAATAATCGCAAATGATGGAATAGTGGGGAGTAAAGTAAGTCTGCATTTTTTAAAAAATTAAATCTTCATATTCCAATGAATTTAGATTTACAAAGAAAGAGCATAAAACATATTTTTATAGCATCACAATACATACCCTCAATCCATCAACCGTTAATCTAAATGTCGACAGTCGTAAGCTAAAAGTAACCGAGCAACGGAACTTTCTCTACATAACACACATATACTATTTGATAATAATTCAATCTCCTACTTATACGTCTATTCTTCCTAATACTATGGTTATATATATATCAACCATATATTATTATGACTATAGGCGCTATTGCAACTTCTACAATAATCTATCTACTCTACCACGAAACCTACATGCCTAAATGAAGCAATATAGTAAGGCTTACAAACATCTTACGATAACAGTCCAAAAACTAATATCCTTAATAATAATATAATATATTAATATAATTAGTTAATAGTGACCTTCATATTAAAAGTCAAAACCAGACTGGGACAACATAGGAAGACTTTATATTAATAATATTCATACAGTATAAGTTATAGATTATAATGCCCTTAATAACGAAAGGAGACGTACGATAGCACTTTCCCTTTTGAATATGCAAGAAACACTTATCGTCTTATAGATATCATTTATACACTATACAAATTTTTAGAATACTATTTCTATTAATAAAAAAAAGAGAAGATAACCAATAATTCTCTTCTAGTTATCAAATAACGCCACTCCTACTAGTCTTCTTTTTACGGCATTTGACTCAGATAGACCTCATTATTATTATAAAGACGAGTGTTGGAGACGTATTAAAGTGACTCTTCATAATTAAATATTGAGTATATATAGCATAGACTCTATGGTTCAGAAATAATTATTTTAGTGAATAATTTCCGATCCCCACACGAAGGATTCACGACTTGCCGAAAGCAGAACGGCCCCAAAAAATCGAAATAAGAAAAAGTAAAAGATTAATAATTATAATATCTCGAGTTTCGACGTGTGTCAAACAAAAACTCGTCTATTGATTTTATTTACGAAGAACCTTGATTTCCTATGCAAATGCTTTCCGGACATGTAAATTATTTTAATATATTGTGTATATTATTATATATAAAATAGAGTATAAGCAATATATAGGAACTAGATAAAGTCTGATATGACTGAGATTGCAGGCTATCAGGTAAAGAGATCGAGTTTGAAAATACGAGACGGAATATATTTGCCCATGTTGATATTTCTATAATAAATATAGTTGTATTTTTAGTTTATATATAATAATACATTTTATGTGAGCACTTTATTTACCTAGAAGTGTGAACATATATTATATGCTTATATAGTATGTTTAATATTATTGTTAATTTATATACATTATTAATTTATTATTAAATTTTATATAATAGTAAAATGTTTATTATGATACTTTTTAGATATTGTATAACTTCTTGTTTATTTATTTTTGTGATAAATTATTATTGTTCGGAGTACCAATATTTTTTTTATTTCTTTTTTTTTCATAGCTTTGGCATTAAACTCAGGATTTACAACGCTTATCATAGATTACTCTCATACTTTGTAACATACTTAAATTATTAATGTGTATATATAATTCTCAAATATGTATATTTTTTATTTATAGTTTATCTCTTTTCATAATGTAGTATAATATTATTAGAAATTAATTAAATATAATTTGTAATGTCCAACTCCGGACCAATACCGTGCACTTATCTATTTGTTAAGTAACGCCCCAAAATAATATCTAAATTAGAAATTTGTATGCTTCCTGCACTACAAATGCCTTCGATATAGTGTGATTATTGGATAGATATTGTGTGGACTGACTAGAACACACACATATTATATGCTCGGTGTTTAATTTCATTGTAATCCGGCTAGTGAGGTTATAAATTTATTACATTATGGACTCGATAAATATCACTATATATACACAGTTATGTTTTGTGTGTAATCTCTCCGTATAAATATGTCAATGATCCTATCTTGGTGTCCACAAAGAGGTGAACCCACTCATTTTTTATGTTGGTGTCCTCTCTCGCTACCGAATTCTTATATAATGAAATTAGTATTCAATATTATCTTTCATTATTAGTATTTCTTAAGTTTTGTAAAAGTCATTTCGCATAAATAATGATATTTCTAGTGGGAGTTTTCCGGTACTATATAATTAATATTTATGTATTTATTTTTTCTCTATATATATAAGAGTGTATAATATGTCAAAATGATTATTGAGTCTTACAGTGTATATCAGAGTATATTATAAGTAAAATTTACTTTTTGGCATAGGTCTACATTCAATAATCACAAATACATGTCTATTGCTATAATAATGTTCTCGATGTTTCTATCTTTTTATTTTTAATTTTTAAATCTTATTATTTCACTAGGAGATACATCATTTTTATATAAATTATTCTTTATTCTTTTTCAGTTTGTTATAGCTATTAAATATAGTGTCAATCGCTTTATTATTTTATTGGGCATTATTTTATAACTCAGATCCTCACAATTCATTAACTCTGTAATATAGTTAGTGGTTTATATTTAATATTAAATTTTACTTGATTAGTATGATATCACTTAATCAAGCTACTATTAAATATTTTATAGGAGGACTTAGTGGTGTTACGAGAGTGTGATGTTTAAAGTGCTATCAGTCTCATCATTGTTGTTTTTAATTCTATAGAATAGGTATAATTTCATTATTAATTATTATTCAAGCTATTGGGTCGATAAACTACAAAGAATTCATCTCTTATTGTATTTACATTTTGTTTGTAAATATGGGATATCTTACTCCGTTGATAGGGGATCAAAGCCATTTTATTGTTAATAAATATATGAATGTGCCGACTCTCTTGAATATAAGTTCTTATAATATGCCTTGGGGAAAAATTTACAAGTATTATTGTAGTTTTTATATGTATGTAGTTGTTTCATTTACATTAACCATAAACGTTTTTAACTTCCCCCATTTCAACTAAAAATTAGGAGTGTGCTATATGAACAGTATTGGCGCGCGAAGTGCATTTGGAATTCACTTGTTGAGAGATATAATATAGAGAAGAAGTTAACGGAAGTGTTTTAAACTAATAGCGTTTGTTGCTTCACTTCAAGTTGTTTCACTAATTTGATCTAGATTAAGTCTCATTGGTTAGCCTTAAGAGGGAAGTATATTTGTTTCGGTCTCATGTCAGTGTGATTATAGCGTTATTTGATGAATAGTATTGAGGTTGTTTATTGGTTGAAATAAATGATAATTGGTGGAGTTGTACATTTAACAGTAAAAACAAATGCTGTGTATGTATGCCTTATTTTCCTATTCTTACGCTTACTCTCTCTTGTGTATACCACTTTCTTTGGAAATCCATATATGAATAAGACCTCCATATCATTGCCACGTAAAACTTTATATCACTTTGTTGCAAAATTTATTGCTTAATCAGTGTAAAAATCTACATTCGGTTTCAATCATTGAACCACTTAAGATATTTTTCACACTTTTTCTCTTCTCTTTCTTTCTTCTCTTCGTTCTCCTTTTCTTCACACATCTGGATTACTTCCCAGGCAATCTAGGATGCTGTGTAGTGATATGTAACAGCGATGAACGTTTTCCTAAGATATAAATGGCAAATTGGATAAGATCGATATAAGGTGAAGATCCCCGTGAATCTCTCAAGTCATGCATGTCCGCATTTCTGCTCTGGATCCCGGCTTAAAGAGGACCACATATCCCTACATTACCACCGATGCACCATAGCCTCATGAAGTATACCTAGTCCTTACCTAAAGTATCTTTTCATTTTTCGTACGAAAACAGGTAAATCGATATTTAAATAGACCTTGGGATCTGATTTTAAATCCATTTATTTTGCATCGTGTTTTAGGCCCTCTTATTTTCTCTTACGCTTTCATATTGTTGTTATCTCTGTTATTCTATTTTAACTCGTTACCAATAAATTGTTACTTATTATAATTTTTGTCCAATTTTTCTGTCCTCTGTTTTTAAACTTTATACCCTTTTGTAAAAACCTTCTGTGACTCTTGAGCCGAGGATGAACAGGAGGTCTGTCAAAGGTCCAATAAAATTCCCATTTCTTATATACTTCCTTTTCTTCATTCATCTCTTCTTTTCTTCACTCTTTTCTACAACATGTCGCTTATGTATCAACTTCTTTTCCTTCTTATCATATAAGTTTACATATTATCTTTGTTACTCAGGGTCTGTGCTTAATAATTCAATTATTTATTTATAAATTCAATACTTTTATTATAATAAAAATTCTTATAATATTAATAATACTATATAAGCTTTTCATGTGTTTGGAAGGTATCCGTTGTTGTTGTTGTTGCAACATGTATTTGAATTGAGTAATAGATTATAGAGATAAAATTTCGAGATAGAGTTCGGATTAGTGGTTCGCTCTGCTCTAAGAGTTAAGATTATCTGAGGTATGTTATCTCCCGATTCCCGAACAGTAGAGAACCGAGAGAGACTTTAGTTCTGTAATGCTTCTAATGACTTCGCAATTTATTTAACTCATCGTCTGTGCATGTTGCCAATGTATAGCTTTACTCTTGCTCCCTGTTGTTGTACGCTACCTGCGCATGAGGAAATCGACGCGCGGCAACGAGTTTTTAGATTCAATATTATTTAAAGTCACACCTTTACCCAAATTACTTCCGCTGCTTAGTTACCCACCAACATTAAGAAACATATGATCTATCTAATATGATATATGTTATCTTCCTTATCTATACATAAGAATTGGAAAAATTATAATAATTTACTCCAATTAGATCCTATCTTATATTCCCTTACGATCTATTAGCACACAACTACTGTAATTTATAGATACTCAATAAAACTTTACCATTAAACCATTCTCTAACTTATGTGTTATACTTACTCCACATATTACTATGGCTATTAAGTTTCTTTTATCAAACTTCTCCCAATTTATTTTTTGGCTACCTCATTACTAATATATAGCATTAGACTTAATATAACAAATGATATACGATTAACTAGTTCAATATACTATATACTTTAATAAATATATTTCTATATTATTTTAAATATCATTTATATAGTTAATCATGATTGTCCATACTTAAGGATATAAAATAAATTTATAGTTAGCTATAAACTTTCAATATCAAATTACTATTACAGTTAAATGTTATAATATATTTATTTCGAATAGAATTTGTTTTTTATAATATTACTTTATATATATAATATATCACCTATTTATATAATACCCAGTAAAATTACTTAACTTAGATATTTTTAATAGTTTCTTATTAGATGTCGTAGAAATACATGCTACTTTATTGACATATTGCTATACAGCCAATTCAATCCCAGGCTTAAACATTTTTAGAAATATTCTGGAAGTTTCAGTAGACCATCTATATTACACGAAAGTATGTGACAGTTCCTATCCGAATCTCCCAATAGTCTTTGTGCTCCTATGCTACCTCTCTGTTCGATTATTTTTTCGTACTACCCTCTCTTCCTCTCAGTACTCCTCACTCACTCTCTTGATCCGCGATTCATCCTCCTCGCACTTTGCGCCCGTTCTCCGTACTCAATACGCACATTGCAGGACTTTTACATACAAATTCAGAATTCAGTGATATACAGTACACACACGCACATTAATATTTAAAAAGCTCGTTTTTACTTTAGGCCCGATAACATGAACGAGATTGAACTCAGCTATATATCGGCATTTGATAATATCAGCTACGCCAATATTTAGATAAAACGTATTGTACTTAGTGTTTCATAAGTATTCCCAATTACTTGAGGTAATTTTGAAAAATAATGTGATTAATTACCCACGGAGACGGATAATAGCAATAGGCTGAGACCGATAGTCGATTCTACTGATCTGATAATCCTGTACTCGAATTACTGGCTAGCATGGATATGTGATAGATCGAAGTTGGAAATCGTTTAATGTAACGGGCACATTATTGCTTATGCGACGACATGTTCTCGGTGATAATTATACTATCGTTGTTATTGAACTTTTCTTTGTTGTGTACTTCTATTCCTATTCTATTTGTTGTAGTCTATCTATTAAGATTATATGGCGTAGTTGCTGTATTATTGTGGTGTATTTATGTACATTCATATAGTTAAGTTCATATTAGCACAGTATATTTTCATTTACTTACACTATTTATTTACTGTGATTTAGTTATTATTATTATTATTTATTAATTTGATGTAAATCTATTGTGATTTATTTTATAAGCTGTTGTTTTTAAGTCTAATATTATTTATATTATTATTCATTTTCATTATTATTATTATTAATATATTTATACATTATATTTATTTATTTACATTATTTTCTTTTATTATTTATTCTTATCATATTATTATTTATATAATTATATTATTTATTTATTTATATTATCATTTCATTATATATTTCTATTTACATTAAATTATTTTCATTTTAATATTCTTTAATTTATTAATAGTTTTATTCTTCATTTATTTTGGTTATTACTCATATTTCCTTTTATATTTTAATATAAATTTTCTTGTAATTGTTTTCGCTAAATTTATCTTTATTTTTACACACACACACACGCACACACACACACACCAACATATATATATATATATTTAGATAGCAAATAAATGGAATAGAAGAAATTGTGCTCCAAATTATATACGGTGTTTTAATTCTCATGTAATACGGAATAAGAGTTTAGAGTTAACTATTTAAGTAGTAATTGTAATATAGTTATAATTATTCTATTATTATAATAATTTCATTTTTTATGAAATAAACTTTTGACCGACGAACACTTTTATGTTAGTTTCCACAATTTATTTATATATTATATTATATTATTTTAATTAATATTATTATTTGTGGATAGCTTATAATTTCTATATTATATATATATATATAATTATTATTATTATTTATTTATTATTATTATATTATATATTAATTAATTATTATTATTTATATTTAATTTAATTTGATTTATATGTTACTTGTTAATTTGTTATTCTGTTATAGTTATTATTGATTTATTTATATAACTTAATTATTATTATTTTATTATTTTTATTTATTTTATATTATTATTTATTATTATTAATTTATTTTTATATATCTATTTATTTTATTATTCTAATTCATTATTATAATTTATTATTATTATATTTATATCTTATTATTATTACATTTATTTATTACTTATTTCTTTTCTTATTATTATTTTATTTAATTTTTCATTTATTTATAATTTTTATTTTTATTATTTTATTATTTTAAATTAGTGATTTAGTATGTCTTTATTATTTTTATTCTATTTGTGTTCTTATTTTATGTTATTATTTGTTTTACACTTTTGTATATTATAATGTATTCCGTTTATTTCACGTTTCTTCACCTATTAGATGATTTCTAGTATATATTTTGGTCTATTTTTTCCTAGGTGGGTCAGTGTATTTACTTTAATCCGTGTTTAGTTGTATTATTATGTAGCATTATTCATTCACTTTACTTAATTTGGTCATTATGTTGAGTTTCTATCTGGTTTATGTTTGTTACATATTTATTATCTATGTGAGTATGTTAATGTGCATAGTAATTATTAATTTATTTATTATAATGAATTATTAAAGTATGTATGATAGCTCTAATTTGTATATTTGTTAATTTAGACTTATTTGATTATTGATTAATAGTTTTTAATGTTTAATTTTACATATATTATATATCTATCGTTAATTATATTTTAGTTGTTTATATACTTAGCATTATTTATAATATTTATATTTGTTTATATATAGTTTGTTTAAATATTGTTGTATTTATATTATTGTTGTTATAAATTATATTGTTGTTATTATTATTTAGATTTTATTAATATGCCTTTGTCCAAGCTATTAAGTCATATTTGTACATAGTAGTTTGAAATGTCTTTGACTAGAATATACATTATTGTTATTATTAGTATTATTGTTATTATTTATTCCCGATTCCACCGATAGAACGTAAGTTTAGATATTTTTTAATTTCTATTCTCCTCCCTATCTCTCTTCTCTTTCTTTCCTTTCTTCTATCTAATATCTTCTTCTTCTTCTATTTCTTTCTTCTTCTTTCTTTATTACTTCTTCTTCTTCTTCTTCTGTCTTCTTCTTCTTCTTATCTTATTCTTCTTTCTTTATCTAATCTAAATTTCTTCTTTTTAATTAAATTTTATATATTATAATATATTTAATTTTTAATTATATTATTATATTTAATTATTTAATTAATTATTATTATTATTATTATTATTATTAGTTATTATTTATAATTTATATATTTTAATTTATTTTATTTAATTAGTTGTTATTGTTAATATCCATCTTTATTTTTATTGTTTGTATTGTTGTTATTGTTTATAGTTTTTAATTATTGATTATATATTGTAGATTAGGATATTACCAATATTGTTATGTTGATTGTTATATGTTTAAAGTTGTTGTATCGTTTGTTAATATAAAATATAAATGTAAGCAAATAATTGATATTTTATGTTATATTGGTTGTATTATTGTTATATATTGATTGATTATCTTAGTTATTGTATAGAATAGAGCGCTAAGGAAATGGTAAAATCAGCCTTATTAATATAATAGTTATTTTGGACGATAAAAAATTTATTCATTATAATTATTAATATGCTTATATATCTGTATAAATAATAACATATTATAAAAATAATTAATTATCTATATAATAAGTTATATTATATTATATATATATATATATATATATATATATATATATATATAATAATATATGTGTGTAGTAGTGAATATGTTGTGGAGTGTGTGATGTGTGTGTCACTGAAAATAAATTCTCATTAAGAAATACAACTTAGAGTATATACATATTTTTTCTAGTCATAAAGATGAAGTGATTTACTTATTGAGTATGTTATTATCCGTTATATATATATTATTATATTATAATTATTAATTATATATATATATATATAATTATTATATTATATTATATATTATATATATATTAATATTAAATATATATATATATATTAATATATATATTATATATAATTATATATGTAATATATTATTATATATAATATTATTATCTTTATATATATATATAATATATAATACCTTATTATTATATTAATATATCAATTCTAAATATATATTTAAAAAAAAACTTTAATATTTCATTATAAATATATATATATATATATATATATATATATTAATTAATATATTATTATAATTATTATATTATATTATATTTTTAATATATATAATTAGTTATAATATATATATAAATAAGTAAGTAAATCTTATAAATATACTATATTAATATAAATAGTATTATATTAAGTATGAAATCACTGTAAGAATAATATATAAATATATCTTATATTTTATAAATATATACGATTTTTACCAGTCCTTTTAGATGATGATAATAATACATTTCTTTATGAAAATGTATTACATAAGGTCAAATATGTTCTGAAATTCATGAACCTTGATCTCATCTCTCTCTCTCTCTCTCTCTACTCATCCTTCTATCTCTTCATCTCTTAATCTATTCACTTCTATCTATATTACTATAATCTTCTCCTTACTCATCTATTACTCTTATATCTTCTCTCTCTCTTCTCTGCTCTTCATATCATCTAATCTATCTAATCTCATAATAATGATTATAATATTCATTCTATCTCTCTCTACTCTTCTCATCTCTTCTCATATATATCAATTTTTATCTAAATTCGTTTAGAAACCAAACACATGTAATCTTATTTAGGCGTACATGCGAAAATGAATACACTTTTGTTATACATTGAATAAAAGCATAAATGTATTTGAAATGTAATTCATTATTATTTCTTAGTACATTCACAAATATGAAAAAATAAAGTTCATGATTAAATTTTTATACTTGATTTTTAGAGTAAAAATACTGACTATTATCGTTAATATCTAATTATAAACTTTTGCTATCTATTGTCTTCTTAAAAAGGATAAAGTATTTTATTCTTAGTAACATTTAATTGATTAAAGATACATATTATATATATCGATATCGATTATATATTATATTTCAGATACCTAACATGTGAGTGCTGTGCTCATTCTTACTATAATTAGTTACTCTTTGATCCCTCACTAATCTTTAAGTTTTATTCTAATTTAAGTTCATAAGTGAATAGACGTTAATGGAGTGATCACCAGAGTTCAGAAAAGTTTAAATTTCTATATTTCATTTTAAACCTTTTTAATTTCGTACTGATTTAATTCTCAATGCCATACTTTTTATTTTTTCATTATGTTTTTATTATATAATATTTATTATTTTAATTTTATATTTATATACTATTATTTTGTTTAATTATTATTAATTATTATTTTTATTATAAAGGAAGCTAATTATCTAATTGATAAGATTTCTTATTTATATGTTTATTAATATATTTATTATTATATTATAATTATTATTATTTATATAATCTATATTAGTTCATCTTCTCATATGAAAAATTCTTCTAGATTATAATATATACCATAGTTAATATATATTTATATACCTTAATTAAAATTATATATAATAATTATCAATTATTTATATTGTATTAATAATCATCAGTGAGAACATTTTATTGAACTGCGAAATACTAATTTATGATCTAAATTATACCTATCTCTACTATATTACACACTAATGCTATAACTAACTATCTCCACACTTTCTCCTTCAGCCTTCCTCCTTTGGCCCCCACACGCTGGGAGGAGTGGTCGCCAGCATACCCAGATATTACGTGAATAAGATTAAATTTTAGTTGGAGTATTGATTACTATAGTTTAGAATAGTAAGCACTTAACTATATAGTGAGCCATATACCCTCTGTACCCATTTAGTGGCTGTACATAGACCAGAAATCAATCACTAAGAATGAGCTCCATTATGGAGACCATATATATAATAGTGAGTGAGCGACGGAACCTCACTATGGTGAATCGAGTTAAATAATGTTAGGGTTTCATACTACCTGGCTACAGGTGGACCACCAACCATGCCTATCACCCTAATACAAAAATACCCGCTACTTACTTCATACTCACTAGAACTAATATCAACTATTATTAATATTACTTAGTACCTAATATTAGCCACTCACTTCTCTTACTCATTATCTACTAAGTACATTTATCGTTCTACGCGTATATAATCAATCTCATTTCTCTTCAGTGAGTCTATTACTCAGCGGTCGGTATTCCAACACATCTCACTATCATACATTATCCATATAGCGCTATAACCTAAAATACTCCAGACTTTCATATTAATCTCCTTTCCACAATTAGATCGATATAAATAACAATCTCAACATACTTTCTTTTATTCTCACCCTCATTTACCCCTTATATATTATCACACACATATATAATATATATATATATACCTAATAACTACTCTAAAATACGAATATATCATATAATTCATATATATTTATTAATTCTTTCATATCAACCTATATATGATATGCCCTAAAATGAATATGTCCATCTGGATAACACATTGAACTTTACGATTATATCTTCTTATTATCCTAGCGCATATTGTCCATTCAACTATATTATAATATATAATATATATATAGTGTACTTCATATCTCTTCATTCATCTATTATATTACTATCTCTCTCTATTTATCTCTATTTCTTCTCTCTCTCTCTTTCATCTCTAATATTTAATATTTACTTATATATTATATATTATATTTGGTTAATAATTTTATTTAATGATTCCTTTAACGTCCCCGTAGTAGCCATTTGTCGCCTTTGTATTTATTTTTATATTGGTTTTTATTAACCCTTTTTAAAAGTTTTTAGCATTATGAAATTATATTTATTTAATTATTGTAAATTAAGTGTATCTAAGGTTTGTGTATTTTCTTCAATCAATGGTTGTACAGTCAACTTAGTATATATATTAATAATTAATATTTTATAATTAATATTTATAAGAATATATTATATTATTAATATATTATATATATTTTATATATTATAATCTATATATATTAATATATGGCTGTGTTAGAGTGAGTAATAGCTTGAGAGTTTAGAGATAGCAAGTATCCTCCTAATTGTGAATCTAAGACAGGTGAGTGAGATTATTCAAATTCCTTCCTATTCGATTTCCTCATCTTCCCCTACCCTCATCCTAAAATAATGTGGGCTAACCTAGCGATAAGCGTCTTGTGCTCAGCCGTACGTGAGAGTCGCTTTATACTCAGTGAGGAAATCAGATAATTTATTACTACATAGGTAATTTCTAAAAATTAACCTTCACTATATATACATATATATTATATATATAGTACAACTATATTTATATTCTTCCTTACTAATACCTGTATGTGCATATTATCTTATACTAATAACTTAGTAGTTGACATAGACAGACACTCATGAGCACCTAGTGAGATAACTTAATAATTTACAAATATGCAACAGATAGTAGTATAAAGATAACTTATTATAAATAACTGCCATATAGATTCAAACGATGGTATTCTACAAACTATGTTTTTCCTCATTTCACCAACGCCTACTACTATATATTATATATATATATATATATATATACCCTTTATCAAAATAAACATAATTATGAGATCTGAGCCTATAATATTAAACGCTTCACTAAAAATATATCAACTGTGACAACTATATAATAACTATATAACTAAGTAAACTATTCACTCATATATACGTCAATACATATATATAATATAAACTAATACATAAAACATGAAACATTATTCAACACAAAGGACTATTACAACTCAATCTAAAACCAATATGATAATAGAAGTACTTCTTAAAGCACTAGCTATCACTCATTATATAACTATGATTAACAGAATGACTCATACCATTCACTGAAAATACTATCCGTATATACCAAAATTTCACTATACTATGGTATGCAATTATGAATAAATACTTCACAACCCTCAACCTTCTCAAATATCACAACTCTATTACTTTAATACTATATTCGCAACCTTCACTATCATTATATATATATATATATATTATATATATATAAACCCAACCCTATATCATTTACTATTTCTAATTACACTCAACGGCCTTTATAAATACGCCAAATACATACCAATACTATACATAACATCTTCCAATCATTAGTAAGCTTAATATTAAATCATACTACAAAATCCTGAGAATACTATATTATCAATTATTTACTATAACACACCTCTCATAAACCATGCCTATTACAGCATTATATAAGCCAAAACTTACACCGAATATTTTTCTCTACCTCCAAACCTCATATTATGTATATATATATATATAGCAAACTTATTAATATCAACTTTAACTTACTATATATATATGTACATACGCCTACAAGAAGATCATAAAAAGGGACACTACATAATTATGAAATTGGTGTGTGTGTGTGTGGATAGTGATAGATGATTGATAGATGTGCGATCGAAGGAAGAGACAGCGGAATAATACGAAGCCACCCATATAGATATTACGTACACGCACACGTTTGATCCAAATAAACAGCCATCCAACATCAAGGAGAGGCAAGCTTTACACCACGCTTGAGATATGTTATCCTGTATATATATATATATATATAAATTTACATACTATAAGTTATTATATATATATACCCAATTTTACTATAATTACATCACCTAACTTCTTAATACATATATAGGTCCTATATACCAACATATAATATGACCTCATATAATATATGGTTTACAACCATTATAACCTACATACTTTATATATCTACTACTATACTATCATCCTTTACTAACTATAACTTATATATAATATATATATATATATATATAATTATATATATATATATATATTATATATAATATATTTAATTATATATTTATATATATATATATAAGTATTATATATATATATATATATATATAATATATATTAATATATATATATATATATATATAACTCACTACATATTATACTGCTATGTATAATTATATTATATATAATAAATACCTATATATATACTGTATATATATATATATATATGCCCCACTATATATATATATATATATATATATATATATAATCTGTACAAAAATATACCTCGTAAAATTCTTTCAAGAATTATCCTTGAAGGAATCAATTAAAACTTATACTACTGTATATATATAGTTTTTAGTATTACTATTATATATTACTTATTACTCTTATTAGATGAATTAGAGAATGATAAAGAATTATAAATGTAAACAGTGGTGATAATTTGAGGTGATGTATTATACATATTACCTGATATGCAAATTATTACTACGATTACTATCACTATGTACTGTATTTGTATATAGAATATATATAATATTAGTTTTAGCAAAGTGAGGAGTGCAATATAGCTATCACTATATAATGTATGCTACTTCTATTCTATATACAAAGCGCATCAATACTTGAATTGTTGCTACTACACACGAAATAGCTCAAGTAACCTCGTACTCATATATTATTTTAGTTGTTTGGTGTCATACTTTGATATCTAATTACATGATGAGTCATGGACACATAAATAAGTAAGTACTTACGAAGATTTATGTTGACTACTATTTCTGGTATAGTAGTGTTAATGACTAGCATAAGGAGAGTAAGAGTGGTTATTAGGTGAAGTACTATAGTGATCAGTGGAATGATCTATTATGCATTAGCTTAGACGTACGGAGATTTATTGTGAGTGCTATACAAAAATCAATACTAATACTGAGTACTATGTAATACTTCGATAACAATTACTAAGGTATTAACTACCGTTATATATACACTTTCTTACCTACGGTGGGTATATAATACATGTGCAAGTCAGATTCTAATATGCTTATTAGTCAGTATTATTTTGAGGTGAATCTAGTGGCTTTCTCATGGGTTTCGGCTATACTGATCATTCTTGTGTTGTTGTCGGGTGAGTATATTTGTATTATTATTTTTTTACTACGTTATGTAGCTATTAATTGATAGTGTTCCTTTATATTTGGTTATTATTTCCATTATCTTATTAGGTAGCTGTATATACTCAATGTAGGTGGTGGCGTTATGTAAGTAGCCTTACCTACACCTCTAATGATGATATGCGCAATATTTAATACTGTGGAAACACAGTACTGCATTAATAAGTATAAGTATTAGGAAAACACTTTATCTTTGCGTGTGCATATAGCGCCTATACTTCCTTTTTCGCGCTCCTCGTAATAGGAAGGACTTATTGAGGTAGTGCGCTAAATTATAGTGAGTACGTGTTGTTCTCAGTAATAGCTTTATGTAAGTATATATATATATTTGTTTGTCATAGTATAGGTTATTTATGTTATTATATGATTTTAAGAACTGTTTATATTATGCTTGAGGAGTTTATCTATATATAATTATTTTATATCTCATTTATATGGGGAGTGGGTATTTATGGATATATTACTCAGCGCGTATTATTCAAGTACTTACTATAGGTATGTTTGGAATATTAGTATGGTAGGTGAGTAAGTTTAACTCTAAATGCCTGTGCATCTTATCCGCGATATTAGGTATGTGCAACGAGTAGTCAACATATAAGTATGATTGTCTGATTATACTGTATGTATTATATAGATATATATAGATCGTAGAGTATACTGCATTATGATCGTATAAATACTTATTAGTTTATAAGCGTTATAATATATAATACATATGTTAATATATATAGTGTATTATAGTCATAGTAATATCTATTATTTACTTACTCGACGAAGCTGAGTGTGTAGGCATGTTGATAGTAAGATTGTAATAGGTCCTAATTAGGGTATTGAAGTACACTTAGTGGCATAATTCGAACCCGAGAAATCTCTATAAGGTATAATATATAGGTATGATAAATATAATAGTATTATAAACTTATTAGTAACTATTGCGTTAGTACGGAGTGTCGTTTTGTATCTCTGCCTCTTCGCTGGAATCTGTCATTCTTTGCACTGCCTCTTTCGCCCAATTTGGGGGTAAGGTCGCTTACAATTCAATTGAATATTATAGATATAGACTAGCTAGGAGAACTCATTGTATGATAATGTTCCGAATAAGAAATGTCACAGCCATTATCCTAATGTCCACCTCTGTACCATTTAATTAGTGAGAGTCGTTCTCAACATGACAGTAAAATCCAACCCTATTAGAGACTCTATCATTGGGACTATTATTATTTAGTCTATTTCTGTTGCTTATTTTAGTTAAACTCTCGCGACGCTTGTACACCTTCACTAATTTTGGTTCTTTAAATTGAGTTGCGATCATATTTTGTGAGAGATGGGTTTGACAATCTCGCAACTGATCGCTTCGGCTAGGTTGTGATTTGCCACAATGCCCATTTGTTCTCTCCCATAAATCAAATCACCCTGCCATTCTCTCCATATCACGCTTCTTTATTCTCGCCTATGTAAACTCACATTTCTCTCTTCAGTACATTCGTTCACACTCAAATCCAACTTTCATCTTCGTCTCCCAGCCGGTCCCGGTTCCCAACAACTCTCCACTATATCATCGCTAACAACCGACTTTCATTCATCCTTTCCACATGACCAAAACCGATCTCAACATACTTTCATTTATTCTCTCATTCTACCCGCTTTTCTTTACACCACAGCACTCTCTAAAATAGTTTATTCCTTCACTTTTATTATTCTTTCCACACCTACTAGCATGCCCCTAAGATTGTCCATGAACACATTTGGGAAAAAAAAAAAAAAAAACTTTAGATCTATACTTCTTACTTCAGACCATAAATATATATATATTATAGTCTCTCTCTCTCTCTCTCTCTCTCTCTCTCTATTCTTTCTCTTCTCTCTCTCTCCTCTTATTACTATATATATAATATAGCTATATAAATATAATATATATATATATATATATATATATATATATGAAATATATATATTATATATATGATATATATATATATATATATATATAATATATAATATATATATAAACTTATATATATATGGCTGTGTAGAGAGAAGACTTGAAAGAAGTCAGAGAGCAAGATCCTCGTTGGATCAAGACAGGGATCTTCAAAATTCTCTCGTTTCCTCTTCCCCACCCTCAAAAAAATGTGGCATTACCGCGATAGCGTCTGTGCGCCGCCGTCGCTTCCGGAAAAATCAGAGATCATTTCCAGGACTTACACTAGCCAACACAACTACTTTATATCTCCTTCTACCTGTTATGAGGCCTTACTCCTAAAAACTGGTGACACAGAAACAAACCCTGAACCTGGAATCTAAAATGTCCAATATGCAACAAGATAGTAAGAAGAAACTGCTTAAACTGCCATAGATGCAAACGATGGATTCACAAACACTGTTTTCCTTTCACCACGCTAACCCCTTCAAAACACAATTGGATCTGCCAAATCTACGCTTCACTAACAATAACCACGACAACACATACATTACACAAACAAACGCACAACATAAACATGAAACAATTCAACACAAACGGACTACACATCAAAACCAAAGATTAGAAGTCTTCTTAAAGCAACATAGCATACATATAACTATGATACAAGAAGCCTACCTTCCCGAAAACTATCCGTAACCAAAATTCTATATATGGTAATGATGAAATCTTCACACCCCAAACCTCCAAATATCACACTCTACTAAACTTATTCGCAACTCACTATCATACACAAACACCACCTTTCAAACTACAACGGCATTAAACGACAACACCACCAAAATACAATCCTTCACAACAATGATAAATAAAAAACCACAAAATCTAATAAACCTCTACATTTCCCACCACACCTCACCACATTGCCCCAGAAATTATAAGCCAAACCTCACCGATATTTCTCACCTCCCAAACCTCACAATGGGAGGCTACTTCAACGCCCACCACCCTACATGGTACAACGCCCAAGAAGAAAACCAAAAAGGAACACACATAATAGCCAATCGTGAAAACATAAACATCCCAAACAACACAAACAGCCACACCAGAAGCCCACCCCAAAACAACAAAATATGCACATCACCAGACATAACACAATGTTCAACAAATTTACACACAAAACTCTACTGTCAACACAAACCGATCTAAACTCCAACCACCTCCCCATCATCATAAAATACCAAAATATCAACAAACCAAACTGCCAACTCTGAAAATCATACACAAACTACAAAAAAAAAGCAGCCTGTGCACAATTCACCTACTATATAGAAAGCAACATACATCCCCTAAATATCACAAACGCATCAATACTCACCAAAGCCATACAAAACTTCACTTCTCTAATCCAAAAAGTAGCTAACAAATCCATTCTCAGAGGATACACCAAAAAATACAAGCCAACACTAACAACGGAAATAGAACAACTAATCAAACAACGCAACTCATTCAGAAAAATAATACCCACTTCACTACAAGCGACAACACAGATTAACTCCCTAAACACCCAAATCATAAACTTAACAAACACGCATTAGTAGTTATGGGACACTTTGAACTCTACCACCCTTTTCGATAGGAAGGAATAGAGGTATCGCTTTCAAACTTGGTATATGTTCTATGTATATGTTAAGCTCGTTACACGCGAAATTTCAAGTCTCTAGGATGTATAGAGTGCCTCCCCGGAAGCGAACACAAAATATGTCGCTACGCCCCTTGTTGCTGCTTCCGAGCGCATGGAGATTAGGCCTAAGGGTGAGATTGGATCGACCGAGCATCTGGTAGGCAGACTGACCGAAGGTCTGTCTGTCTGTATTTTTATTCTTATTATTAATATTATTATTATTATTATTAATATTATTATTATTATTATTATTATTATTATTTTATTATTATTATTATTATTATTATTAGTAGTAGTAGTAGTAGTAGTATTATTATTACGTCGTGAAAATCGTGGTCCCGAAGGGACCTGGATTTTGAGCAGTCTTCTGCTACACTGCGCTCTGTCTCCTACACCGACTTCAGCGTCCCCTCCCCTTCTGCACCTCCTTCGGTGTTTCCCGCCCCGCACCGCTTTAATTTTTTTTATTTGTTTTTATTTTTTTTAATTTTTATTTTTTTAAATTTTTTTATTTTTTTTTTTTTTGAGGACCACATCATAAGAAAGATGTATACCAAGTTTCGTGTTCTATGTCAATATTTAGGTTTGGGGGCCGGAGACCCCCTTTGGGGTGTGTACGACTATTTAACCCATATATGATGCCACATGAAGGATATACTGAACACCATCGTTCTATGTCAATTTCCTATGATTGGGGGGTATCCCCCCATGGGGGATGCATGGTGATGTAACCTCATCTACAATGAAGATACCTTGTAGGAGGAAGGGTGTACATACCATTTTAGCTTTTTTTCTACGTTATCCTTTAATGTTTGGTGGCCAGCATCCCCCATGAGATACATGGTCATCAGCAACTTCGTTAACAGTGAGCTTACGTTATCCTAAACTGGTACCAAGTTTGGTGAAAGTGCCATGTCTGAAACTCTAGCCAGGGCATTGATGCGAGACGGGCGGTGCAGTTACTTGCGGTGCAGGCAGAAAGCGAAGGAGGTTCCAGAAGGAGGCGCTGAAAGTCGGTGTAGGAGACCAGAGCTGGTGTAGCAGAAGACTGCTCAAAATCCAGGTCCCTTCGGGACCCCGATTTTCACGACGTAATAATAATAATAATAATAATATGTATAATAATAATAATAATAATAATAATAATAATAATAAATAATAATAATATAATAATAATAATAATAATAATAATAATAATAATAATAATAATAATAATAATAAAATAATAATAATAATAATAATAATAATAATATAATAATAATAACAATAATAATAAATAATAATAATAATAATAATAATAATAATAATAATAATAATAATAATAATAATAATAATAATAATAATAATAATAATAATAATAATAATAATAATAGACAATTCTTCGGTCTGTCTATCTACCAATCCTCGATCCAATCTCCCCTTAGGCCTAATCTCTACGCGCTCGGAAGCAGCAACAAAGGCGTAGCGGCTACGCTCTAAGAAGGGACCAACCCCCATATACATCCTAGAGACTTGAAATTTTTCGTGTAACGAGCCACATACAATGACCACATACCAAGTTTGAAAGCGATACCTCTATTCCTTCTCAAAAGGGTGAGTAGAGTTCAAGTCCCATAACTACTCGCATTCTTCAAACAACTTCCAAACCTTTCTCAGAAAATCCAGCACACGAATATCCAGAATTTGGAAAACAATAAATACACTGCCAACAAACACACACTTACGAATCCATCAAAACTACAAACACACAAAAATCCTCAATCCAATAAACAACACGCAAACATTCTCACAACTCACTTCGCAAAGCAGAGTCAAAAACCCACACCCTCAAAACGGGAAAATCATTAAAGCTCTCAAGGAAATAAAACTAAAATACGAACCAACAATAAACAATAGAAATAACCACATCTGACCTAGAAACAGGGTTTGGCATTTAAAAAAGTATATTAAACCAAAAGCTAACTGCAGTGTGCTAGTTTTCATTACTATAACTATTTTTATTTGTTTGAATCTTAAAATTATTAACCTTGACAATAACAACTATAGTGGTTCTTCTTTATTGTTGATAGTTGTTTAATTCGTTTTACAAAGATATACCTTTTAATATTTGAAATCTAAATGAAGATGGAAGAAAATATTTGAATATAATACATTTAATGATATAACTTTTAATTCATTGACTAAATAATAGATTCAATTGAAATTAAAAATATTAAAAAAAAATTGATATCAATGTATCCCGATAATCTGATAAAAATTAGACTATTAATATATCGATAATCTAATACACATTTAGTTTGACACAGTTCTTCATCCCTACGCGAACTAGAAAAAAATAAAAGTTGTTTTGCGTTAGCCTTTTAAATATTTTATACATTTAAAATTTACGTTAATAAATCATTAAGACTTTAAATAATTTTATTTACCATTTTGTTAAAGGAATGTTTTCTAGTTTTAGTACGGTAATTACCTCAAAGGCAGGAATGAAATTACTTTAGTCCTTTTGCATTAGAAAATAAGCAAACATTAAATAAACAACAGTAAATGTATAATAAAATAAAGATAAATATTAACTACAACGATCTCGTAATGAAGAAATATACACATCAGGTCTAATACAAATACAAAAAATATACAAAGCAAGCTTTATACAATGTTCTCATGTGCACTTATAATATTGTTTGCAAACTTATAGACAGGATGTCCGATAGTCAAATAACTATCGATGTATCTATAATCATTTTTAAATATCGAAAGTAATTCGATAATTAATCGAGCAGAATAACTACCGATAATCATGCAGAAAATCTATCGAATATATATTAGAACTTAGGAATAAAGAAAGACGGTAAGAAGCCACATGGAGCCTATCGAAACTGTCCCAGTTAAAAAAATAATAGAACCAATTACCAAACATGTTCATGCAAATCCACAAAAGCACCCTAGTCAACAACTTACATAGTATACACAAAGTCTGAAACATGCTCTTGCAAATCTACAAAGCACCCTAGGGCTTGTCAATAACTTATAGTATACACAAAATCTACAACTAAAAGAAAAAACTATATCTAAAGTACATGCTAACCACACTACAAGCTTTAATAACTTTATAGCAACATGCAGTTTAACCTTAATAACTACTGTAACTAAAACCCGCCAGTTTGGCTTAATCAATAATACCATATGATGCCCAAACCATCCATATATATCGATCTTCTTAAATGTTTGCAATCCGAGGTCCTCCAACAGCGTCCTGTGGCAAGCCATTCAAAAATTTAACAACTCTATTACTGAATGAATGCTTTCTTATATCAAGGTGGCGTAACTTCTTAATTTACTATCTATATCTATGATCTCTCACACTGCCCGTGCTCTACTACGATAATTTATTGGTGCTCTTACGTATTATCAATAGATGTAAATATTTTGTAGGCTTGTATCATGTCTCCTATCTACTCTACGGAGGAAAACATTCTAACTCCTTCAGCTTCTCCTCATATCTGCAACACTAAACCAGAATCTTGTTGCTCTACATTGCATTCTCTCTAGCATATCTAAGTCTTTCTTTAAATTAAGGGCCAAAACTTGTGCCCAATACTATAATACTGGCCTAACATAGCTATTATACTGTTTACTTATATCTTCTTTGCTCTTGTAAACAACATTGCGGTTTATTATGCCCAGCATCTTATTAGCTTTATTCCTTACTTCCAAACACTGATTAGCTGCTTTCAAATTACTGCCTATAATCAAACCTAAATCTTTCCTTGGTCCACAGACTCAAGCCAATCCCCATCCATATCATAGTTAAAACTTTTATTTGAGTAACCTAGGTGAAGAACCTTACACTTTTTACTATTATAAAATTCATTTACCACTTATCTGTCCACCCAAGAAGTTTATCAAGATCATTTTGAATCTTTATACATCTTTCACTATTCCAAACTGTAGTAGCCAGTTTGGTATCATCGGCAAACTTAGAAACCTTGCATTTAAGTCTCTGGCATGAATCATTTATGTATATGAAGAACAATAGTGGCCCCAACACTCAACCCGGTGGGACACCACTCCTCACTATTTCCCATGATGACATATTGCCATTTAGTTGTACACACTTATATATATATATATATATATATATATATATATATATATATATATATATATATATATATATATATATATATATATATCTTTCTTTCTTTCTTCACCTACCTTATTTTCCCAAGATTGGGAGTAAGGAGCACTACAAGCATCGGAAAAGAAAAGCAGAGAGTGACAAATGTCGAAAGCTAGCCACCGCCGCCCCCTCTGTACCATTAATTAGTAGAAAGCTCGTCACAGACAGAAAATCCACCCTAAAGCTTCATGGGCCGCGACGGACCCGCACTATGGTAAATCGTCAGTGTAGGGTTCATCCCGCGCCTTGGCCCAGGTGCCCCCATACAAAAACCCCGCCATTCTCTCCTATCATGCACCTTTATTCGCCTCTGCCAAACTCACATTTCTCTCAGACATTCGTTCACCGACTCAATCCACTTTCTCTTCGGTCTCCCAGCGGTCGGTTCCCAACATACACTCTCCACTATACATCCGCTTAACCAGCCAATTATCATTCATCCTTTCCACGTAACCAAACCATTTCCAACATACTTTCATTTATTCTCTCATTTACCCCTTTCTTCACACCACACAACTCTAATATGTATCATTCCTCATTTTATTAATTATTCTCACACCACCTAGCATGCCCCTAAGATTGTCCATCTGAACACACATTGAACTTTAGATCTATATTATTTCTTATTCCACACCATAGCCTCCCACTACCATACAATAACACAGGTAACAACATACCCTCATGTAAGACTCTAGCGCACTCAAGACTTAGTCCCTTTACATTCACCAACGATTTAATTGCACCAGCAACCTTCCTGCCATTCACAACTTTCTACTACACACTCTGCATCATCCGTTCCCTTCTCATCCAACACATACCCTAAATATTTAAACTCAGACACTTGCTCCAGCTGCTCACCATCTAACATAACTTCACACTGAGGACTGTCCTCACTCACAACCATAACCTTACTCTTATCTACGTTTACTTTCAAACCCCTCCTTTTACATACCCTGCCAAATCTCTCTACCAATCCTCTCAAACTCTCTTCAGATTCGCCACACAGAACCAAATCATCCGCATATAATAGGTAGGGCACCCTCCACTCTATTCCCATTCTCCATCATTCTAACACCATTCCCACCCCACCCCACCTCCGTTCATAACCCCATCCATATACAAATTGAATAACCAAGGAGACATAACACAACCCTGTCTCACTCCGCTATTAATTCTAAACCAATCACCATTGACACCATTTATTCTTACACACGCTTCACTATCGTCATACATACATTTGATTCCATTCAGAAGCCTACCACCAACACCATATATCACTAATACCTGCCATAAAGCTTCCCTATTAACTCTATCATACGCCTTTTGTAAATCCATAAAACCTAAATATAATTTATTCTTCTTCTCCCTCATTTTCTCAATCATTTGTTTCAATGTAAAGATTTGATCCACACATCCTCTACCAACTCCTAAACGCACCTTGTTCTTCACCAGTCAGTCCCTCAGTCACTCGACCTAAATACCAGCATATACCTTCGCACAACTCAATAAACTTATTCCCCTATAGTTTCGTTCCTTTCCTTACCATACTCCTCCAATCCCTCGGAACCATACCCTCCATAAACGCTTTATTTAGCTTCCCGATCAATCAATGCCATCTCGCCTCGCTCTTGATCATTTACTATTAATTTCATCACCTGCAGATTTACACATTCTTCTTTCTCACCCTACCTTCTCCTCCTTACTAACCTCTTACCA
>JABUQX010136943.1:0-14582 GCA_015478945.1 Trachelipus rathkii
AATATTTTTATTATTATTATTTCTTAAAACTCATTATCAGCATTTATTTTGATGTCTGATTTTGATATATTTTCTAGCCTCCTGAAAGTATTTCTTTCTACAGAAGAAATGTTGTTTAATATTATTCTGGAATAAAATAAAACTATTGATTTAATTATAGTATCAAGCTTTTGTCCGTATACTTCGAATATTTTCAATGAGTAATATATTTTTTATTTTTTAAATTTTAACAATTTTGATAATATAAATATCGTTTAAACTAATAACAAAATAAATAAATAAAATTAATAATTTTTAAAGTTAGAAAAGTTAACCTACATTGACTTTTTTGTTATCAAAAAATGGGTCATTTCATTATATTTTATATTTATTCATTTTAAGTTTAAACCATATTTTTATATTATCAAAATTGTTAGAATTTAAAAAATAAAAAATAAATTATTCCTTGAAAATATTCGAAGTATACGTTCAAGAGCTTTGAAAAGGCATTATTATTATTATTATTATTATTATTATTTTTATTATTATTATTATTATTATTATTATTATTATTATTATTATTATTATTATTATTATTATTATTATTTTTGCTTTATTTAATATTTAAACTGAAAATTTGTAAGATGTATATTTTGAATTTGACCTATCGTTAATTAGTTAAAGATTAAATGAATTTCTTTAACTAAGGAACGATAGGTCAAATTCGAAAAAGAAAAATAGGAAAAAAATAATTGGATTAGGTGGAGGGGTAGATAAAAGGTCCTAAAATAATGGACCCTTAAAAAATCTTAGACAAAATACAAGAATTAAAAAATAACGATGAGTATGAATAATAAATGGGTATCGTTTTATACCCAACCGTTAAAAGGATGAGACCGAAGATGGGTAGTTTGATGGGTAGGATAATGGGAAATCGGAGTACAGAGGAATTAGGTAAAGTAAGAAAAATAAATGAGGATAAAAGAAAATATATAAAAAAAGAACTGAATGAATCTCAAAAATGGAATTTCCGTTGATATCATATTTACAGACTTAGAAAATATTAAGTAAGAGAATTTTAAGCTTTTAAGTTTGTTTATAATGTTAGCTGTTTTTACACATTTTTTTCCTCACTTTTATTTCTTTTTATTAAAGGGATAAAATTAAACCAATTTGTTTCCCATACATTAAAAGTAAATGTGACAATGTACTACAATGTTTCTACTTAAAGGCAGAGAAGACATTTTATTGCAAAATTTTTTTAATATAAGTAAACCATATAAATTTTTTACAGCTCTCACAAGTCAATCAACATTTAAACAATCCGGTGTGCAAAATATTTTCATACTGGCTGTAGTTGAACTTCTGCTTTTTCAAAATGAAATCGAGTTATATTATTAAATATTATTTATTAAAAATTAAATATTATATTAAATATTATTTCTGAACTTGATATCAAATATATTATTAGAGTAAAAAGTAACATTTATCTTCATTTCAAACATTATTCTTATTGTTTTTTTCGGATCTAAATATCTTTTCCTAATTTAGAGTAAACTATCTATCTATCTATCTATCTATCTATCTATCTATCTATCTATCTATCTATCTATCTATCTATCTATCTATCTATCTATCTATCTATCTATCTAGTTTCTAATAGAATTAGTAATCATCTAATATGTAATTGCTTAGATATGTTAATGTTTAATCATTTCTAAAACTACCTTAAATTATGTACTGCTGATGGACATTGACAATGTTTTATTTTTGTTATATTATTTCATTTTTTAAAGCATAATATATGAAAGATTTTTAAATGAGATTTAGAGAAGGTAAGTGAGTAGATTTATTTAATAATGACCTTGATGCTTTAAAATCTAGGATTAAATTTGTTCAAGACAGAGAAGATACCATAAGATAAAATATGGCATTATTTTAATGGAACTCATTTGTATATTAATTTTTAAATGTTTTATTTTACTTTTTAATTTAATTTTAGTTCCAAATGTACTATGTTTCCGAAATAAAGAAATAAAGACTAAAGACTAAAGACTAAAGACTAAAGACTAAAGACTAAAGACTAAAGACTAAAGACTAAAGACTAAAGACTAAAGACTAAAGACTATCTATCTATCTATCCATCTATCTATCTATCTATCTATTTATCTATCTATCTGATTCTATTTTTCGCATATCTATCTATCTATCTATCTATCTATCTATCTATCTATCTATCTATCTATCTATCTATCTATCTATCTATCTATCTATCTATCTATCTATCTCACAAAATCTTATTCAATTTAATGATAAGATACTCTTCACCACATTATTATTTGAGTGCATACTTTTAACAGTATTTTGAATATACGAACATTCAAACACAAGTCGTGTTATAAAACTATAAATATTTATCATTAAATAAATATTTAAATAAATTACATCAATGAGAAATTACAAATAAATTAATTAATAAATACAGAAATTAAAATAAATAATAAGTAAATGAAAATTTTTAATAAATATTTCCCATTTTTTTTAAAGAACGTCAGAAAATAAATAAAATTCGATGTCTTCCCCATAGAACAAAAATAAATAAATAAAGAACTGAGCTGAGTTATATACTCCATTAAACACTTCACTTCCAATTTAAAAAAAAAATGGCTCGATTGGGGGAGGAAGGAGAAAAAACAAAAAAAGAACCCCCCAAAAAAAAAAAAAAAATCATAGGCAAAATGCAAGAAATAAAAAATATAGCTGAAAATGAATAATAAATGGATTTCGTTTCATAATCAAACGATACCTGATAATGACATTTTAAAAGTAAGGGACAGAAGAGGGATGATAGTTCGATGGCTAGGGCAAGGGGAAAACCAGGGTGCAGAGGGAATGGATAAAGCAATAAAAATAAACGAGGGTTAAAGAAATATGATAAAAACCTAAATGGATCTCAAAATTGAATTTCAGCTGATGTCATATTTAAAAGTCTAGATTTAAAAAATATGTAAAAGAATTTATTAAGCTACCAATCCATAACATATATATATATATATATATATATATATATATATATATATATATATATATATATATATATATATATATATATATATATATATATATATATATATATATATATATATATATATATCACCTTTCCCATCTTCCGAAAATTATGATAGAATTGAATTTGTCAATGGCTATAAGACACTCATGAAAAACTTAATGCAACACGCAATCGTACGTCCACCAGGGATAAATACTTAAATTCTAATATAATTTTTGGATAGGCTCTTTATAAAATATGTATACGTGTGTGCGAAGGAAAGTAACTGTATTGAATTGAATAATCAAAAATATTTAAAATTAATCATCTAAAAAACAAATTTACAACGGCAAAACCAATCATTTAAAGTTTCTTACTACTATTATTTAATTATTACTTATTGTCATTAATTATGAGAAGCATGTTTAAAATCCTTCGTCGATAAAAAGTCAATAAATTGAATGTAAAAATTAATTGACCTTGGCATATAAGTATAATTTCGTACAAATTTACTGACGTCAATTTCCTGATAATGGCATGGACAAATTCAAAAAAAAAAATTATAAAATTTTACTGAACTTTGAAATAATTGAACAAAAATATAACAAATTTTAATAATAATAATATAATAATAATAATTGAACAAAAATTAATAACAAGACATTAATAATAATAATAATAATAATAATAATAATAATAATAATAATAATAATAATAATAATAATAATAATAATAATAATAATAATAATAATAATAATAATAATAATATATATATATATATATACATGTTAGAATATAAATATATATATATATATATATATATATATATATATATAGCATATATATATATATATATATATATTATACATATTATGATATATATATAGAGAGATATATATATATATATATATATATATATATATATATATATATTATTATTATTATTATTATTATATATATATATATATATATATATATATATATATATATATATATATATATATATATATATATATATATATATATATATATATATATATATTATTATTATTATATATATATTATATATATATATTATTATATATATATATATATATATATATATATATATATATATATATATATATATATATATGTATAGTTGGAGATAACAAAAGAAGAAAATCTATAGATTTTCAACTTTTATTTAGATTAAAAGTGAGAATATAGTTGAACCTAAAAATCATCGAATTTATTTTTTTAATTAATTAGTTTATCGATTAAAAATATCTAGAAAGTTCTTTCCCCCCCCCCCATTTAGGCTTGATGACGGGGACAGAAATGATCCCGTTCACCCGGAGGCCGAAAGACCTCGACTCTTTGCATCTTTGTTAATTCCCTTTAGACTTTAGTTAAAGTAATACCATAGTGTAAAGGAATTAAAATTATTCTTTTTTAACTTAAGGAATACCATAGGTAAACCGCAAAGATGGTAGGATTCGGGGTTTCGCGACTGGTGACGACGGCTGTCCCCGTTGGCTCGAGTCCCCTAAATAAGGAAAAAAACTTTCTAAATATTTGATGAATGCAAAATAAAAATACAAAATGAATTGATTTTTAGGTTCAACATATATTTATGAAACTTTTTAGTCTAATGAAGTTCTTTAGCAAGTCTATTTTTCTTTAATTATGCAATTACACCATATATATATATATATATATATATATATATATATATATATATATATATATATAGTTATAGTATAGAGAGTTATATATATATATATATATATATATATATATATATATATATAAATGGGTCTTGTTGTGTTTTATGAATGATTATTTTTATTATTTTTTAAACTTTATTTTGCTAAACTGTTAAGATATAATGTATTTATTAATTTTCAGTAGTAAAACATGGCTTTTAAAGTATCTAAATATTAAATAATAGGCCTCCAAGTTGAAAATTGAAATAAGAAAAAATGAAAGAGTGGAAAACGCAAAGAAAAAGCAATAAATTCACCATAATAACATAATAACAACGGATAGAAAGTGAACACTGGAAGAATATTTGAGAATGAGACTTGATTCACCATGATAAGATTGGAGAGAATGAGAAAGTTATGTAGAAAATTCGAAATAACTCCAGGATATCGAAATATATTAATTGATTCATATTTGTATGCGCTGGTTATACAATCTAAGATCTGTTTTTCGGTGTTTTGAAGTTTTTAGAAAAGACTATCATAATAGTGCTTGCAAGTAAATAACATTTGTAATTTTTCCAATTTGTGGACTCTAAGAAGGGATTGATTGTTTTTAATACTCTGAGAGCTATAAAGATATATGTAGGATAAGTTTCACCATATTTAGTCATTTTTGAATCGTTATGTTACTTGGTTTCAATTATTATTTTTTACCTTTACTAAAGCTACGAAAAATTTTATAATCCTATAAATGTTATTAATTTTTTCAGAAGTGTTTGGTTTACTCGGGTACACAACCATCTCTGGAAAAACAAAAAAGCCCGCGAAAAAACATAAACTTACAGAGCCCGCGAAAATAACCCAATGGGTTTCTAACACTTCTATTTAATATATTCAGTCCTAAAATTAAAAAAGAAAAAAGGTTGTAGGTAAAGTTCTTTATAGTATTGATCGTAAAGAATGTGAGGCAATTTATATTAGTGAAATTAATGACTTTTAAATATATATCAGCAAAACTATAGTTGATAGCAAACGGTAGTTTTTTGCTTTAAGTGTCCATAGGAGGCAAAAGCAACATATATCTGATTTGTATATTGCCAGAAGATAGTCCCAAATGGTCGACATGGAATATGATCGATAGGTCAAGTGGTCGACACTTGTAAAAAAAAAAATCTGGTTATTTAGTTTCTTTAACGAATCCAACAAAACTTAAACTAACCTAACCTAACCTAACCTAACAAGATACGTTGAAGGAAAAGCCAGAAGCAATACTTTAATTTCTTCCCATAGAAGAGGATAGGAATCTTTTTTTTTTCGCCCAAAATACTTCGTATCCAAACTCATTAAATAAACTTTGACATTCACTGCCATGCTTGAGGTCTATTAGGTGATCGCAAATTTACATTATTTTACTTGAAAAAATATTTGAATCCAGCTCAAATCAGATAAAACGGGTTTGCATACCCATTGGGGTGATTTTGAAGCGCAAATAATTATACCTGAAATCTGTTTCCATGTTTTCTTCAGCTTATATTAACGTGAAAACAATAAAACTTAACCAAGTCAGTTACCTGCAATTTCATTTTCTCGCCATAACTTGCCAGAAGATTAGGAAACGTGACGTAAGTCTTTTACGGCAGTAAATTAACTTTTCTAGAACATTGGGAACTTAGTTTCTCTATACCAAAAGCCCTAATAATCCCTAATAATTGATTTTTGATGAATTCTCATTGAAATTTTACCTTGTCATGCTTTCGTATTATTTTCTGTTATAATTTGTCAAATAACAGAAACGCTGTTAAGCAACATCAGTTTGCGTTTCTTTCTTTAATTGTGAATTGGCGAAGACTGTAGGTCAGCTGTGTCAGAGAAATTCATATAACTTGATTCAAAAGGTTTAATAAGAATTCTTGTGTTGTAAAACATTCCCTTTGAAAGCCACAACATAACTCATCCAGTGTGTAGCAATAATGCGTTCAAAAAATGCTTCGATTTATTTCCTTTCAATAACGAAAAGCTGGCGAAATAACAACGATTCATTAAAGAGTGAAGCCATCCTCTGATTTTTGTGAGGGGCAACTAATGACACAATTAGGAGACTCGTATAATCTTCCCCTTAAATTTTTAGCAACTAAAATGTTGACCAGTGATAACAACATAGAGTGAACAGTCTATTCTACCACACCCTGGAACAGCTTGCGTCGTGATATAAAATGTGCACTAAAAAAGCCTATCGCCAATAATAATTGAAGGGCGATATCTACCTGTCATAGCTGCGGCACCGTCAGTAGCACAGGCAAGAATATTAAATAATGGAATGTCTTTTTCGTTAAAATAACCTTAAAAGTTACAATGGAATATAGAGGAAGCCTTTAGTGTCAGTGAGTAAGACTTTTAGGCGACACAGCATTTCTTCATTATCTTCGAGCCAGTTTCATTTATGAAACGAACATATGCTAATAATAAAGCTACATTATCACTGAGGGTTGACTCGTCGATCTGGTTTATTTGCCAAACAATGTTGTTTTTCTAAAAATTATACTACAAAGTTGATCTTCAATCAGAGGCCATCTGATTTCATCGACAATTTCTACGAAAACTGGTAACTTAATTGCTCAGAGTAGCGACTTAAGTTACATTAACTGTCTGGCTTTTGTGATAATCATCAAGAGTATATGCAGTAGTTCACCTTAACAGCTGGTAAAGTAAGTGTTTCTCCATATTATGTAGTTAGCTAGCGCACATTAGTCATCCACACAAAGACACTTTTGTAAAGAAGACAAGAAGTCCTTTTTACAAAATTATTGACTGAACTTTGCTCTTCGAAATATAGAACTTACTGTAGGTCTCCCTTCAAATACTTCTTCTTTATGTCTTTGAAGAAATCAGTAAGGCTGAGTTGACTTATCTTGGTGAAATTTTGGACAGATGTTTTCTTGTAATCGTAGAAGGCTTCATAGCATACTATACTATCAGACAAATTTAACTGCATTGCAATTTTTTCAAATTTTGATTGGAAATGGAATGAAATCCATATTTCAAATATTCTGACGAATATTGACTACACTTCTTTTTTTTTGCTTTAGACATAGTGTAATAATCACACGTTCTAACCATATCGAACCACATGTCCATCACATATCACTATAGGGGAAAGGGTTTTCCTATCACTAACAAAGTTTTAAGGCATGATTTTAAAAAGAAGCCAAATTTACGAAAAAAGTAATGCAGTCTGGAATCTCTGGCTTAAAGTTGAGGGGTATCTATAGTTTTTCTGGACGCTTCTGGAAACTCCACATTCCGAAGTATAAAATATATATATTATTATATATAATATATAATATATATATATAATAGTATATATTAATATATATATATACTTATTAATTATTTATAGTAATTTAATTAATGAGACTGGTATATATATATCATATCTATAATATATATGATTATGGGGGTATATACTTAAATAGTATATACCTAGTATTATTCTTCACATATACGTAAAAAAAATATAATCAACTTTCTTGCTGTAATTAAGTTGCCAATATGTACTTTTAGTCATTTATGGTATTTTCACTCGGAAACGCTTTGTAATTTTATAATTATAATTATAGTAGTATTTATAATATTTTTAATAATAGTAATATTATGTTTACTCACTATTTTATATATTCAAATTCTTTCTATGAAAACAATTAATATATTTTATTTATATTTATTATATATTTAGTTATAATGTGTGATATATATGATATATATAATATATTATATGAGCCTTATCTTTTAATTTATTTTGGTAAATCTCTCCCTTAACGCCCTCCTCAATTAGCGCCCCCCTTACCGCCCCCTCCTCAATAGCGCCCCCCTTACCGCCCCCGCCTCAATAGCGCCCCTGGGATGTCGTTAACGCCCCCCAGGGGGCGGTACCGACCCCGTTGAGAACCACGGTTTGAGACACCGCAAATTCATCTAGGAGTGAGATAGATCGGAAAGATTAAGACGGGTGGTAGAGGGAGCAGATTGAAATGAGTTGAAGAAATGAAAGGGTCGAACGGATCATAAGACCTTGTGCCTGGATAGGAACAACTTTGTGCGGGTGGAAGAATCATTTGAACAGTGTTCTTTCTGATTATTACAGCTGGTCGCCCTGAGGCTCCACTATTGACAGAAAAAAGAAGAAGTCCCTCCACCATCAACCATCAGCTCGGATGAAGCAAGAGATGATTCGACTTCTTTTAGAAAATGGAGCTAACGTTAACATGAAAGAAGGGGAGTTTGGGAGAACTTGTTTACATCTTCTTACTTCCAAATGGAAGAAAACTGCTGAAGACAATTTTAATAGTTTCCTTAAAGAACCTAATAAAATAATCCCTGGATAAGAAATATAAAAACACTTATAAATAATCGGTTAAATAGGAAAAGTATATCGGCCAGTAGACCTCGAGTGCCAAAGCGTTACTAGCGATGGGAAAAGAAGAGAATGAGAATTCCCAAGATGGTCTAAGAAGTGAGACTTCGGTTTCAAAGATCTTAGATTTAAATACTGAGAGGCATAATAGGGCGATAGTTGGGTGGAGCGGCCTATAGCCTATTTTTCCGGGTAGGTTCGGCACATGTGCGTGCTTCCAACACTGAGGAGAAAGTGCTAGTATTAAGACATAGAGATCACTGATTAGAGGGGTGGAGTGTAGCACAGTAAGCATCATTTCTTAAGAGTCAAACTCGCGCTTATTTACAACCCTCATGGTTATACGAATTCGTGGATATACTGGGATAATAACCGGAATATATGAAAATACAGAGAGCTATGGAGATGAAACATTTGTAGGATTTGAAAAATGTAAAAGAGATTATTCTCTATATTGAAATCGACTAAATACATAGATAATTAAAAATTAAATGAAATATTTTATAAACTCGTAATTAAGTTAACGGTTAACAGATGGTAGGGAAAAATTTTTACACTCCCGTTAATGACGAATTAATTTTTTATCGAAATTTGAGCGTTAGTTACAGAGAAAATTTACCAGCGTTTTAGGTTCAAGCTCAATTTACTCTGGTTATGCCTTTGTATATATATATATTTTATGTAATTAATCAATATATATATTTTGATATATAAACTTAAATAATATATATAATCTATTAATATATATATATTATATACCATATATAATACTATATAGTATATATATATATATATATATGTATATTAATTATATATATATATATATATATATATATATAATATATATATCAGGTATAATATAGTATAATATATTTATTATGAATTATATTATATATATATATTATATTAATATATTAGTAGTTAATATAAATATTTAATGATATTATACACACATTCACTAAATATTTATTTATTTATATATATATCGAAAAAGAAGTAGAGCGTACAAAGTGTCAGACATGACCTGTCGGGGACATGTGGAAAAATACATCCTACTCCTCAAATTTCCTGTTCTCTGATTGGTTATAATTTTTTAAGTTTTTTCAATTCGAAGCGTTTCCCAGTCGATTGATTTGGCACACGGGCTGCACTCGGGCCTTTGGAAATGCAGCTGGAATGAATGAAAATGTTGCTATGAATTCCTATCCGTTTCGTTGTAGGGATGAGAATCCACTGTTGAAATGAGTTTAGAATATCAGATCTCGATAATCGATATTATTTTATTTTTTATAATCCGTTTTTTCACTAATTTCGAACGAATCGATATTATAGAGCAAAGAGTACGTAAATAAATAAAATAAGTTTCACAAGAAAAATAAAAAAAATTGTTGTAAAACACATATTTAGTGCGGTAGTATAACAACTAAAAAAAAGTACAAATTAAATATCACACAACATAACGAAATTTATATATTTATACTAATATATATAATGAGTGATTTATTAATATATATATATAATTATAAACTTATATATATATATATATATATATAATATATATATAATAACTATTATATATATATATATATATATATATATATAGATATATATAATATATATATATGGCCGCCCGCTAGGCAGGGGGCTGCCAGGGGGGATAGCAGGTTGGGGCCACTTGCCGCCCCCTATAATCTTTTTGCACGAACATATAAAAAAACCAGAACTTTAGATGTTTAGCAGAAGTAAGCGTTTTTAAGGGTTTTTAGTAGAAATTGTAAAAAAAAATATATACAGGATTAGTAAAATTCAAGAAATACTGAAGGAGTATTTACTAATTACTAACATATTATATAAACATATTAATATTATTTTAATAGTTTTAATGTGTTTTTGTTTTTTCATATTGGGTTGAAGTCAACTAGCTGTGTGCCCTGTGTTATTCAGCTAGGGCTTCATCAGACAGTTATTATCCGCATGGAACTCTCATAATAGTCCGATAGCATTTGCGGCCTGATAAAGCGGTTCACTAATAGTATATATATAGTATATATAGTATATAATATATATAATTATATAAATATATATAATAAATATATATATATAATATATTATATATATAGTATATAATAGGTATATATATATATTAATATATATATGATATATATATTATATATATCAGTGGGAATATAGGTAGTGTATTTAATATGATATGACGTATATATATATATTATATATATATATATATATTAGTATAATATATATAGTATATATATTATATATATATATTATATATCCGTTTAATATATCTATATAATAGTATATATATATATATATTATATATATGATTATATATGTATATATATATATTATCACTCACAACTTTGCCCGCCCTAAATGAAATCTGCTACGCCCATATATATAGTATAATTATACTATATGATATTATATATAATACTATATATGTATAGATACTATAGATAAAATTCTGTATATATATATATATATATATATATATATATATACCCGTGATATATAGTATATATATTAAATAATATAGAATATATAGTTAGATATATATATTATAATATAGATATATATATATACTTAACATTGATAGTAGTTATAATATATATATTTTATATATTTATATATATTATAATATAGTACAATGTCGCAAAGTATATTTGCAAATAGGGGGGGCAAAGGTTTGAGTGATATATATATATATATATATGACTAGTATATAAATAGTATATATATATAGTGTATATATATATTATATATATATATATATATATATGTATAGTAATAGTATATATAATATATAATATTTTAATATATTATATATATATATTAAATGGTATATAATATATATATGTATATAGTATATAGTATATAGATATAGTAAATATATATAATGATATTATAATATATATACTATCAGCTTGTAATGTATGATATATATATAGTATTAATATATTGTATATATATATATATGATAGTATATATATATATTTTATATATAATATATATATATATATATTGGTATATCTATATATATCTATATTATATATATAGTATATATTATATAATATATATATAACTTAAATATTTATATATATAAAATATAAATATATATATATATATATATATATACATATATATATATAATATACATATATATATATATATATATATATTATATAATATATATATATATATATATATACTATTACTCTATTAGTATATTTATATATATGTGTGGTGTGTGTGTGTGTGTGTGTGTGTGTAGGTGTGTGTGGTTGTGTGTGTGTGTGTGTCGTGTGTGTGTGTGTGGTGTGTGTGTGTTTTTGTGTATGATACGACTAGAATTTGACTTATGGGTGTATATCAGAGGCAATGAAAAGATGTGACTTTGGTTATAAAATAAACTAACATACAGGTCTACACAATTGTAAATTATAAAATTTTTGTTGTTCTTTAGGTAAGTAAAAATAAAAATACCTATTTGAAGAAACTTAAAGTAATAGTTTATGGTGGTTGGCTAGAACTGAGTCGTGAGTGGTAACTTAATATTAAAATCTAAACTACGCAATTAGACGCCTTGGAGTTTTCAGCGAATTTCGACATTTGCTTCCAATTCGTTCAATTTTTTACTTACTAATTTTTATGAACATTCATCCTATATACATAGTCCATTAAGCCTGTCTTTCTTCATTGTTTTTTCTTAGCCAAGTCTTTACTTCTCGCAAGGTGCTGAAAGACCTTTCAAATGTACTATTGAACCCGGTAGCACCATTGCAATTATAGACAGGTTTTTGAATTTGAGGATAAAAAGGGATCGGCTTCTTTAATGACTTCAGTAGTTCAAAGTCTTTCAAACTTTTGTTTATCCATTTTTTTTATCCGCCACAAGGTATACCATAAAGTCAGTTTCGGTATGAATATTTTTGATATCAAATATCAAGTTCATAAAACTCTGAAAAACATTTTACTTTCTTACCACGTAAACTTCCTACGGGAGCACCTTACACAGGAATCGGAATGCAAATAGAAAAAGATAAAATGCTGCACGTTGTTTTCTGAAAATCTAGTCTCTAAAGAGGATGAAAATGAGCCAAGATAAGGCACATGTACAGAACGCTTCCAATATTCAGCAGATGTTTTAGCAGAATGATTTGCCTTATGTTGTTGGGATTGTACTTTTCTAGGTAGTATAAGTTCTACTAAGAACTCAGCAGTAATAACATTGGAGGATAAGAGCGGATCAGTAATTATTTGATCAGCAGTTTTGCATTGGTCTTTGACAACTTTCAAAATTCTTTGGACATGATCAGAGCACTACCGGGCTTAAGGTAAAGTATTTTTGTTATTGAATAATGTTTAACCGACTGGTATCAACTAAAGCAGAAATATTTGGTTATTACGGAAGAGGTGAATAATGAAAATTGGGTCTTGTTGACGGATATAGAAATAACAGAAAAACTGTTTTTCTTGTTTGGATTTGTTGCTTCAACAATATTTTATTAGCTCATTTGTATGGACAAAATAGCATTACTAGAGTGATACTTTTGAGTCCTCAACGGGTTACAAAGTTTAGGTAAGTTGGGGATGTATTTTCTTTTTAGGTTGGAGTCCCTGAAAATTTTGTCTTTTATTACCAGAAATAGTAATTTCAAAATTTTTTTTTTTCTGGGAATAATATTCATCATTATATCATTGACCAATTAAAAGTCACTCCTACCGAAATTGAAACTATAATTTTTTTTTCATAATATTTCCCCGCAGTTTCCTTTTGAAACCTCATGTTTTATCCTCGCCCAATGCTGCGCACAGCTGTCGTAACCCGACTGACCACCGCATAGACTCGCTTCAAACCTTTTCTAAAATAAATCACTCTTTTGCAATGGTTCAGAACTTCATAGAACTTCATAACCCCATATATGAAATTCTTATCTCGAACAGTCATAATTTTTTCAAGATCGAAAAACTTAATGCTAATAGATAATTATACGTTGCTTAATAAATCTATCTCATCATCTGCCCACAATATGGAGCAGTTACAAAAATTTTTTTGCAACCCGCGACAATCATGTTTATTTATGATAATTCCAAACAAATTGATGGTTTCATTTTGAATCATCGGAGACGTCTAGACGGGATTCTTCTGCCTTGAATATGTCTTTCCAATATCCACTCACCGCATTCTATTCGACAGCTTAATCGGTCTTTCAAAAATTCTCTCATGTCGGTCCTTTACCTCTTAACGGTAAGTCTGGGTTCCGCAGAAAATTATCCGTGATTTGATTGATTTAGCTTTGGTAGCCGCCAAATGCCTATGCGATTAATATCTGAGGGTTCCTAGCCGGCAGAATATGTGTCCAAGAAGCAGCTGTATAAAGCACAAAGCTAGTTGACTTTAATGTCCAATATTTATGGAGGGTTGGTGGGGTTA
>JABUQX010136944.1:0-7500 GCA_015478945.1 Trachelipus rathkii
GGATGAAAATCTAATATAATAGGCGCTATATTCTATCTAGAAGAAACATATTATTTTAATTAACTGTGATTCTGCTACTGTTCTCCTAACAGAACAGATTTTCAATGCCTTTTTGAATACTTACACTTCTCACGAACTGTTATAATCTTCCATGCCAAAAATTCTAGAGGAAATACATAGTTGGGATTACAATGTGCTATCTTACACGAATGGTTTGAGGTCCTCTCATTACTGATTTAAGTGGGGAGAAGGCCGGTCTTCATATTCTTCAACGAATCTGGAGCAGACTAATTAAAGAACCCTACATACACTATCGGATGTCCCAATACCAATTATTTGACACATTTGGACCTATGTTTCACCACTAGTCCTCTCTCTATAAATACACCACCTTCGCTCCTTGGTAAATCTGACCACAGCCTTATATCTCTTAATTTTAATACTTTCTTTCCAACAGCTCCATCCTGCCCTACGCGTTTCTTCTGGCACTTTGATCGGGCAGATTGGGGGGGGGGGTCTTGCATCGCTTCTACGCTAACTATAATTGGAATGACTGCATTGACTGGTGACGCTTCGGCTTCTGCTTATAAGGTGGGAGTTGTAATCGTTGATAGGATGAGCAGGTTCATTCCTTCTTCGACAAAATCTTTCTCTCCTCATAATCCATGGTTCGATCGTGCTTGTTCTCTGGATATTCAGGCTAGAGAGAGTGCGTATCGGGAGTGGAAAAATTCTCGTTCTCCTATCACTCTTGCTAATTTTCATTCAGCTAGAAATCATTGCAGGGATACTCATCGACGAGTAAAGCAGGCTTTCATCAAACAAAAGTGCGCTAACCTCCTTGGTTCTCCTACTGACAAATCTTTCTGGCCTCTTGCCAAAAACCTCTCTAACAACTTCTGTAAATCTGCCTCTCCTCCTCTTATTCGATCTGATGGTTCTGTTGCTAATTCTCCAACTGAAAAGGCCAATCTCTTCGGACTTCTATTTTCCTCTAATTCAACCCTGGACGATTCTGGCATTCCTCTTCCTACTCCTCCTCCTCTCAGATGTCCTATGCCTTTGCCTGTGATTACATTTGATCGGGTGCATGGGCTCCTGAAATCTATGAACGTTAGGAAGTAGGGTGGCCCGGATGGCGTTTCTCCCCGAATTTTGAGTGAATGTGCTTCGGTGCTGACCCCGTTCCTCGCTCAACAATATTCTCTATGTCTTAATACCAACACTTGACCTCAGTGTTGGAAGCACGCAAATGTCCAACCGATTCCGAAAAAAAGAAGCCGCTCTGATCCTTCTAACTATCGTCCTATAGCTCTCACTAGTATTCTACCTAAGATCTTTGAAACCCTTCTCAACTCATTTCTTAGATCATCTGGAATCTCACTCACTTCTTTCCAATGGCCAGTACGGCTTTCGGCGTTCGAGGTCTACTGGCGATATACTTTCCTATCTTAATGATTTATGGTTTTCCGCCCTAAGGAACTACGGGGAGACTTGCGTTGTGGCGCTGGACATATCCAAAGCATTTGACGGGGTATGGCACGGGTCACTGCTCTCCAAGCTCACCTCCTTTGGGTTTCCTTCTCTTTGCTTACTTATGTCAAGTTTTCTTTCAAATCGGTCATTATCGGCTGTTGTTAACGGGGCGACTTCTTCCTTTTCTGTCAATAGTGGTGTTCCTCAGGGTTCTGTCTTATCTCCTACTTTATTCCTAATTTTCATTAATGATCTTCTCACCTGCATATCTAACTCTATCCACTCTTATGCTGATGACTCGATCCTTCATTCTTCAACTCATTCAATTCTGATCCCTCTTTTGCTTCTAGAATTGCCTCTCGTCTTAATCTTTCCGATTCTATTTTCGCTGATCTCGATAGAATATACGGATGGGGTCGACTCAATCTTGTGAAATTCAATTCTTTAAAAACCCAGCTTCTACAAATCTCCCTCTCTAAAACACCTTCTAACCTTCCTTTCTCTTTCGACGGTCTTCTCGTTTCTCCTATTAACAATATAAATATCCTTGGCATTAAGGTAAACAAAATAAAAGTCTTGGAAACCTCACATCACAATAGTTTTGCAAGGGTGCTAAAGAAAAGCTGGGAGTTCTGTTTAGACTGTGAGACTTTTTTTTTCCTTTTCTCAGTTACTCCAGTTATTCAAGGGCCTCATCCGCCCTTGTGTGGAGTACTGCTCATATCTGGGGGGGGGGGGCTCTGGTTTCACCCGGCTTTTGGATATGATCGGGGCAAAGGTCAAGAGGACTTATAAACTGTTCCATACTTTCCACTTCACTTGAACCTCTATCTTTGCGGCGTGATGTTGATGCTTTATCTCTTTTTCTATAGGCACCGCAGCGGCAGGTGTTCGAGGGAACTTACCCTCGCGTACCACCACCTTTACGACGCCCTCGTAGCACAAGGGGTGCTGTGTCTGCGCACGAGTTTTGTGTAGATATTGGTAACTCCAGGCTAGTTCGCTGCGGTGCTTCCTTCTTTCCTGCCACCTCTGTTCTGTGTAATTCTCTTCCATCTTCTGTGTTTCCTGCTGAACTTAATCTCCCTCACTTCAAAGCCTACGTCTGTGCTCATCTGCGTAATTTGCGTTAGTTGGTGGCTTCTGAGGCGTGCAACACCCCCTCCTTGAACAAGGCTCTGCCCGTGAGTGGTAGTGACAGCTGTAAAAAAGAAAATCAAACCAGACATAATAATAATATACTCCTTTAAAATAAAGATAGATATCATTCAATACTCAAATTCAAAAATTCTCAAAATGTGATGTAAAAACATTAAGCTTTCACTAGTATCTGGTGAGAGCCTGTTCATTTTTGGGGTGTTTACATTCCCACCAACACTAAAAATACGCTCGCTCTCGACTGATGAGTGAGGGGCTGATAAATATTTGCTTGCAAGCACTGATAATAATGGAAACCTTGGCCCATTTTCATGCCACCTCACGATAGGGTTCTCTTTTGTAGGCAGCATCTCCATGTTTTCGTAGAGCCTCATCTCCTCTTTCACATATTGGAAATTTGAATTATCCTTGCTCCATGATGACTGTCTCTTTAGTATTTTCGATGAGGTTCCTTGGTCTGATTCCTTTGAAGGTGAATGAGATGTCAATGCAATTGTTGGCCATAAACTTATCAAAGTCTAACATATCCAAATCCTCTTCATCTTCAGTAGCTTTATTTGCTGAAAAGACTCCATCGTCACTATCAGTGCTGTTGCCAGGGGTTGCTGATAAGGCGGCTTCCACTTCTGTGAATTTTTTTTTTGTCACGCGAACAAGCTCCTCGATTATACTATTTGAATGCATTCTAGAAATGGTTCACCGTCGGAGATGTCATTCTTGTATGGTTTCAGCTAGCTTAAGGAAATACTTATTAGAACCTTTTATATATCGAAACTAGATTAAACTAATCTGATATTAACTAAAAGATTATTCTCACATTTGAATCAAGATATGAAAAAATTATTGAGCATCTTTGGCCCAAAAAATTTTTTTAGTCTGTACCCTATATATAGTATTTATAAAGAAAATATGGTACGATACATTACTAATATAGATACCTATATGATATATACTATCGAGGTAACATTACCCTATAAATATTATATAATATATATATAGTAATTATATATATATATATATATACATAATATAATATATATAAATATATTATATATATAATATATATATATATATATATATATATATATATATATATATATATATATATTAATATTAATATTATATTATATTAATATAATATTATATATATATTTATATATTAATATATATATTAATTTATTTATTAATTATAATATATATATATTATCAACTGAATTTCATAAACTGTGATACTACTTAGAGTGCATATTCTTTTTTCTTCTATAAATGCACAAATTTGTAGGCTAATATTATACATATAGCTATTATAGTATATATAATACATAGTAATGCAAAATTGAGGGTTATTATTAGTTGATGGGTCCCGCTCACCATCGCCCCAACTATGTATGCATTAATATAGTACATATTTATTGTTTAGTGTCGGCATTATTAGGCATTATGTCAACATTAGCATTTATATCTTATTATCTATTATACCTACTATACTATCATATTCTACAATCTAATTTATCATATATATAATATATATATTTCTATTCTTTTCAGTCCAACACTTTTAAAATTTTAGATTTTAAATTTTATTTTTTTTAATTTTATTTTAAAATATAAAATATAATTTACTACTATACACCCCATATATATTATTACATTTCACTTTTAAATAAATTGAGCTTTATGTATAGTGATACTATCCCTTACACTTTTTCCCGAGTCACAGCTCTAATGGGCTAAGATCAGTGCTATATATATTTCCCAGAACGTTAGGGTTTTCAGTTTATATCATCACCATTATCAACTTCCCTACCATTCGATGGATAAGAGGGTATACCTATAAGGAGAAAAAACTACGGTCCTTTTAAACATCACCTATATTGCACATGGGTACTGATACCAATTGGTATAGGGAAACCATCTGAGTTTATGCCTAAACATTGAGAGGAGGTAACAGTTTCTGACATTATTGTGTGCATTAATCTCTGAGACCCTCTTTGGTATATAACTAGTGATAAATGATATATATATAAGGGTGCCGTGTTGAGTACACTAACGGAGATACAAACTAAATATACTATAGTAGAGTTTCCGAAGAGAATATATCTGTAGTGAGCCACATACAAAAGCCTATATATACTCACTTATCCAGGGTGGGGTCCGGGGAGAAATTGTTGTGGGTCTTTGGTCTGTAACCTGATGAGGGAGAAGGATTATATTCACTTCTTATGAATATATAATAATATAATATATCAGCACTTTCCAGCCTAATCCTTGATATATTTACTACTATATTATTATGTATTTCATATTACTAAATATATTAGTAATATATTAATATATGTTATCTAGTTCATCTAGAGACAAAAGTTTTGTCGGTTATATATTATATTTATAGGAAAATAACTCGATAAAAGAAAAAACGTTTAAACCAGGTGAATTTATAAATATATCAACAATCATAATACCATTTGGTATTCAGGTTCCAGACATGACTCGCACGTGGTCCCTACTACTTATTCTATAGAACCATGATCAAGGTACCTATATATATTATAATATTAAATCCTACCCGGTAATATCTATAATCTCGTTTTATTTTTCCTTATCTCTACCACCTAGAGGTGTCCTAATGCATAATTTTCAGCGAGGCCACTTACGTCGTAACTGGAACATAGCCTCAACACCTACCAGTGCCTATATACAATAATCGTGATCTGGGCAATCCTAGCTAATGGAGGACTATCACCCCCTTCATATATAGTCTCACATTTCTGAGTTCATTAATCTATATGCCTGCACCCTCCAGAAATAACAGCGAGTTAATACTATCATTCCCGATATATTATATTATATCATACTTATGGCGATTTACACACTTACCATTATCCAAAAAGCTCTATATACTGAAGTAACAATATAGAACCATTCTTCTCCAGGTAATACGATGCACTTGAAGAAGCTTTAAGGGAGTTTGAAATATGAGATCACCTCCTATATCACATTAAATAATTGAGAATTGTGTCCCTTATTATCTCTAGCACAAAGGCTGATTAACCAGAATAAAGTTCTATTTCGTCATCCTAACGTTCACTCGCAAACATTCTTGTTTTGTAAATAAGAAACAATCTATATATAGGCACTATTATTTCATTAATTTTGAAAAGAAGTAACGAACTATTTACGAGTCTAATAAAAAATAGATAAAATCTCCAAGCAGAAAACAGAATTTATTTGTTACTAATAAAACATTTAATTAAGATTATATTCTCACTACTCGTCGGGAACTCGCCTAGTACAATATAACCATTATATATATATATTATATATACCCGGTATTATATATATCACAAATAAATACTTCGTTTACTTAGGCTTGAGATACCTTTAATACCTCTCTATACATTACCACCTACATAATCGTGTAGAAAATAAGGATCACTAATAAAAGTACAATGTTCGCTATATATATATAATATAATATATATTATATATAATAATATACTGTTTATTAATTCTCATTAACGATATATATCCACAGAACGTTGTCTTATTAAAATAGTTAACGGTTTTGGTCAATTACCCGAAATAACAAGTGTATATGGAGGGTACCTGAGTAGTTAATACACATATAATTGGCCCATGTCTGGCGGAAATTTATATTTACTAATTCCTCTAGTTGAGAAAATACACCAACATAGTGCAAAAACTAGTATGGACAACTACCAGCAGTGTTTCTTCTTTCAAATGCCTTACCATCTTACCTGTTAAGATACAGGTTTTGTGAATTAAATGTGCAAATAAATCAATAATTGAGCAGTATATATATAGACAGATTCATACACAGCTCAAATTGAAAAATGTCCTAACATTAGACAAAAGGTTAATCTATAACGCTACATTTGACTAAGCTGCCTCCATGCTCTACTGCGTGTTATATGTCCATAAGACAGCAACCCCATCAAAAGTAATATATTCCTCTCCCAAATCCATAGGGAAAACTACAGGCAGTATGTAACTATATTATACTTAACTGTCTGCCTGTATATGACCCACACTATCTTATGAGACTTCTCAAATATAGTTGCATAAAAGCAGTACCCTTGTAATCCAATCCTCCGGAGTTCAAAATATACTATCAACAACCTATCCCGAGTAATTAATTATTTAAATAAACCCAAGCAGAGTGGGATGGGAGCTTAAAGTTGGGTTACTTCAACAAATTACTTATCGCAAGGAGAAGGACTTTCAGTCTCAATTATATCGATCTATACCTTTTACTATTACGAGATTACCTCTCATCTACTTATTACACAAATTCCTGAAAAAAGATGTTCCTCCTAAAACAAGAAAAGAAAAAAAATTATCAGCGTGCCAACAAAAGTTAACTAGGAAACGAAAAATATTTCACGTAATTAAAATACAAATTTGTTATACAAACACCATTCCACAGGCATTATATGAAAATTTTCTACACGCCTCAGAAGAACAGTCCTGTAGAGATTACATAAATTTCGCTGATATTTAAGCGTCCTAATATTCAGAAGACAAAAACTATGAACTTAATAGATTGTAGTAGAGCACAAAAAACTTGCATATACTTTTACATAAATCTAATAACAGCCTGTCAACATACCTCACCCGCGAGTACTCCAGTCACTCATAGCTATGAGTTAATTGCCAAGAAAAGTTTTACTACACATCGCTTATGATCTTCCTATGAAAAGAGATAAATTTCTATACGTTTCTCAGACATACTCACTCTACGAGACCTCACTTTTTCGTCCAAATAACTTTTGTTCCTCTCGTCGTCCTTGAAACAGTTGTAGTGTGAAGGAACATGCCTCACTCCCCAGAGAGGAGGCGATAGCC
>JABUQX010136944.1:15000-25000 GCA_015478945.1 Trachelipus rathkii
TAAACTATGAGAGAGTCTGATTAATTATACTAAGTATATGGGGGCGATGGATTTAGCCGGAAGGTGATACGAAAGGAAGAGGTAAATTAAGAGTGAGAAGTTAAGTTGCAAGAGCATCTTATTAACGGACTCAGCCAATGCAGATTGAACTTAAGGAGCCCTCGAGCTAGTACATCGGTTGTACTATTGGTGAGAACAAATGGTGTGACTACTAGAACAATATAATGAAAACGGACGAACGAGAGCACATTAAGAGAGCAGAGAATACAACACTTCGTTACCGTAGTGAAAGAGATGTTATCTGGCTGAATAGAATTTGTGCTATGAGGTTAGCATTAGTCTGATATGTATGTGTGCCTTATCTATATGAGGAGTATATTCAGTGTGGATCTTAAGATGAGAGCTGTAAGAGATATTCAGAATAAACTAGTGTATATATATAACGCAATCGTGGCATCTTTTGAATCTAATTCTGACACACAGAACAATCCGATCGTAAGTTGTTCTAAGAAGGTATCCAAGATAGCTTGTAGTGTCAATATTGTAGTGGAGAAAGTAAGGAATAAATGAAAATGATAATACAAGATTTATTGATGAATCGCTATTGAGAAATATAACCGAGAACAAAAGAAAGAGAGAGTGAACGGAAAGAGATGTGAGAGAGGGACAATATGCGAGAGTATGAAATAGGAAGCTCTCCCGGTACCTTAGGCGAGAGAATTTTAATAAAGAAATGATAGATTAAAAAAAGGGAATCTCGACAGGATAGTAGAGAGAATTGATATTAAGGTGAGAGGATGGCATTATCTGAGTCACACAGTGAACTAGAAAACTGGACCTGTTGATGTTTGTGGACGTATGGACGAAAAACGACTACTCCGATAAAGCGACAAAGAGTATTCACTATGTCCACCATATGTGCACGTCTGTTAAAGTTTGGAACTAGTGTGTGGAATTATTCGAGAGGATAGAGCAAAGAAGAGATGGCATATATTAAAGGTATTGTATGCGAGTGTAAGTGGATTGAGTTATCAATTTGTAGAGGAGGTATAGAATATGGTGGTTAGTAGGTGAGAAATGTGAAAGCAATAAGTGATAAATCGAACTAGGGTAATAACAATGAAGTATATGTACAATTATGAAGCAGAGTAATTCTAAGGACGTCGAGAGAGGATCCAAAGTATGTCTAAATGCTAGTTTAGATTTATATTAGTTACCACCGGGCCAGTAGTCTGAATCTGAGACTTGCACTCTCGGAAGATTATAGTATGAACATAGTAGAGTGCGTCTAGATAAGGAGGGCAATTTGAAGGCTATACCATAGGTGATATAAAGGAGAGGTGTGTCGGTAAATAAAACCATTTAAGTATAGAGGGTTAACGGGTATGGAAGAATGGAACATCGTGTTAAGATAAAATTTATCACGGGGGAGGGATTATAGGTGTAAGTTTCTGGAGTCTCAATTTTTGTAGGGAAAAGGTATTTCCTTCATGCTTTGGCTGAAATTAAAAAATGTCCTCAAGTGTCGAATATGAATGCGAGCTGAGAACTGAGACGAGCGGAGATTGGAGATTGGTGACCAGTGAATCACAGTGTGTCGTTTAAACCAGCACGATCGAGCTAGAACGGATTGATGCGGATCAAACAGTTTGGTTATACATTTGAGAACATTGATTTCTTCAATATATATAGATTGAGAATCACGCATGAGGGACGCATTAAGAAGATAGAGATAGATTATATGTTTTGAAGGGTGACGTTTAATACACCTGGATTTTAACGAGCACGGAGAGTTACTGATTACAAGAAGTTAATAAATCGCAAATGGGCACAACAAACTCAGGGTATGTGAAATTAGAGTGCAGATGATCCAACCCCCATGGTGTTGAGTGGTAGGCCACAGCGATCATGAAGTGGCCAAAGACCAAAACAGCACTGGGGAATGAGCGAAGCTCATATTCTGCGTGGTTAACGCAATAAATGGAGAGCATGAGTGATTTCTCGGTTCGTAGGGATTGCAAGATAGGCCGGATGAGTTGGACGACAAGGTTCTGTGAGTTGGTGTCCTTCGCGCATAGTTCCTCGTTCAACCTAGCTCTACATAAAAAGTCGACTCTGAGAGCATATATATCAGAACATCTTCGAGGTCCTCAGGGGATGGCAGGTTGGAAATTGGCGATGTTAGAATGATGGAGAATGGAGAGCGGCAGAGAAGGTGTTGGCTACACCATGGTGCACATACCTATTATACGTTCCTGAATTTAACGGTCACAGTCATGCTTCCTCCTGACCAGAAGTATGGGAATATAACACCAAACGTGATATGTACGCCACCCGGATATGGATTTAGTGAATTCTGTGTGCGAAGTCTTGAAGAGAACGTTTGGAGGAAGGAATTGTAGGGTGGGGACCTTGAGATTTGCTCCATCGAGTATACTTAACGGAGGGGTTAATGTAGAGGGGTTGCCATAAAGTTAAGCACGTAGAGTAAAATATGAGTAAGTGTGATCTGTGATTTTGACAGAGCTGACGACACACAGTCCTCAGTGTGAGTTATGGTTAAGATATGAATGAGCAGATGCGTGCGATCGCACGCTATGTTTCTGAGTGACAGTATATATGCTGCCTAGTCTGGTAAGTGAAGTACTCGTTGTTGGAGCTCGAAAGACGAGTTCCTACGGACAACGAGGAGATGATTCGCGAGAGTGTATTTACAGGTATAAAAGTTCTGTGTGGTATGTTTGCAGTCTAGCGCCATAAGGTGGGCAGACGACTGCAATTAAAATCAGTTTGGATTTGAGTATAAGGATGTTGAGAAAGGAGATAAATAAGTCTTGAAGAATGTCGCTCAGGAAAGTCTCTTCACTCATAGAAGGAGGTATGGATGTGTCGTACTACTTGTTGTCTCAATATTGGAGTATGGTGTGAGCTATGGTCTGGAATAGAAGTATAGATCTTAAAACAAGTCAATTTGTGTCAGATCGGAGCAATCTCTTGGGGCATAAACCGTTTCAGAGAGAAGAGACGCATCAATAGTGAAAGCTACCGAGAGGATCGTGTTGTAAAGAGAGTTGGTCGTGTTGGTTGGAAGAAAGAGGGTACTGAATTGTTGAGAGAGATTAAATATAGCACAGTATAATGGCTTGAGAAATGGTTGTGACGTTCTCACAATTGTGAGAGTGATCCGATATGTAAAAGATCCCGTTGCGAGTTAGAAACGCGCCGAATGTATTAGTGGTTGGTTACGTGTGGCTTGCTGAGGAGGAAACCCGGGAGTCAGCCTGAGCGCTGGAAGACCCGAAGGGAAAAAGTGTGGTGATAAAAGTCGTGACACCGATCGAGCTGCGTAACTGAAGCGCGTAGCAGAAATGTGCAGTTTGGCGAGATGGGAGAATAAGGTGCATGATAAGGAGTAGAATGGCGGGGTGTTGGTATGGGGCATGGTTGTGGCCCACCTGGGCCAGGGGATGAAACCCTTTAACATTTTCGACAGATTAATTACCATTATGTGTAGTGTGGTCCGTCGCCGAGGTCCTATGATGCTCAGGTGAGGTGGATTTACTGTTTGACAGAGCTCCCCACTGAGATTTAATCGGGTGAGCAAAAAGCACGGGGCAAATGCGACCGGTAAGGCTGGGGCTTTCTTTTCGACTGTCTGTCATGTTCTCCTACTGCTTTCTTTTCCGATGCTTTCCCGGTTACACACACCAAAATTGATCCCGATTACCTGAAACACTAGATAATGAGTGGGCAAAAGAGGTTAAGGGCTGGAAGAGAAGAGAAACAGGAGCGATCCACTCATGTTAATAAAGCTAATATTGCCACCCTCATCAGACTTCATCCCCCACAACAATGATAATAACCTACCAAATAATTACTTATACCCATATTGGTATTATCTGACCTATATGACAACCTTTATTATTATACTTATATATTAGTATTATCTGAAAATTATATAGGTAATATTATATATATTTTAGTTTATCTGATTTATATCCGGATACTTTAAGAATAATACGACTACCACACCTAAGAGCGGTATCATTTACAATCTTATTCTATCATTTCTATACGTACTACGACAATAGAAAACCAAAATATATTTACACTTCTTAAATATTTATATTTAATCAATAAAAAATAATTATTTATTCTGTGAATATATTTTAATTCACGTACTTTGAAAAGGAATAAATCATCCTGAAGTTTAACCACAACACTCACATGTATCTTCGAGAGCTATTGATTCAAGTAATGCGTAGTAAAGGACTATATACACTCAATACCTATATTTTTCTAGCACCTTTAAAGTCCAACTTCTGCGTATAATATATCATAGTATTAATATAATTATATTAATAATTTATATATTTAATTATATACATTATATACATATTATAAAATATATATCATATATATATATATATATATATATATATATATATGTGTTATGTTATGTTATGTTATAGGCCTGTATAAGGGTTGCAACTTATAATTATTTTCTTCTTAGGGGTACGCGATCAAAAACGTTTGGAGACCGCTGTTCTAGAGAATCGCCAGGCTCTTCCAAACTTCCAGTTTGGTTTCCGCAAAAATCGTTCGACCACGGACCCCTTGCTAAAATTGGACCATGACATCCGGGAAGCCTTCTCAACTGGTGGGATGATTCTTGATGTCTTTTTTGACCTTGGAAAAGCTTATGACACAACGTGGAGAACCGGGGTTCTCCTTAAACTCCATTCGCTTGGTTTCCGTGGACAACTCCCTCTTTTCATCAAATGTTTTCTGTCAAATATATCCACCAAAGTTCGGTGCCCTTCTATTCTGTCACGCCACTTTACTCTGGATGAAGGTGTTCCGCAGAGCAGTGTTCAAAATGTATTACTATTTGCTCTCGGATTTAATGACATCATTACTTCTATTCCAACGTCAATATTTCTCTCTATGTTGATGACCTTGGGCTATATATAGCCGGTGCCAGGCTGCCTTTCCTCGAACGGCAACTTCAACTAGATATTGAGAATATTTCACAATGGGGTAACTCCCATGGCTTCCATTTCTCACCCACCAAAACCTCGGCAGTGCTTTTTAAGAAAAAAGGGAATCGAAGAACCTGCCACCTTCCCGCGAACCTCACCTTATATTGTTTGCCCATTCCTGTAACTTCATAGGTCAAATTTCTAGGACTCATTCTAGATGACCACTTAATATACCCACTGCATATTAATCTTTTGAAAAAGCTTATTACATCGCATTATTACCTATTACATGTCGCATAAATATTGGGGCGTTGACGCGAGTCATACCGTCCATATTCCTTAGTTCTAGATCAGAAGCAGCTATGGCTGTTGTGATGCATATACAAATTCAGGCTCTACTCTGCCGTGCTGTTGGATTCATGCCTAAAGGCAGGCGGTCGCATCTCCACTTTCAGGGACCCAACTGATCGTCTTACCGGGTAAACATGAAGTTAGAAATGTATGCGCTGATGTACTCTCTCTTTAGAAGAAAATCATCATGTGTTACAGAGTTATCATTCGTTTCAGAACCCCAATACAAATCTGCTGGCATCAGTTGGAGGTATAGAATCTAATTACTGGCCATTTGCGAACACGGTTCATAACATCCTTAATTTCCTTAATATTCCTTTACAAAAGGTGCTGCCTTTCTCATACGATGAAGGATACACTCCTTGGTTATTCCCCACTCCCCACCATTTTAGCGGCATACGATCTCTCTCAATCAGCGTTTCCTGCTAGCATTAAAGAGACATATTTCATCATCTCATTCCACACAATTAATAATTGAGGCTTACTCAGTATTTTGATGAAAACAAATAGGGCGATGTGGGCGCATCTGTCTTTTCCTGATCACCTTTTCCATCCCCCTCCCCCCTCGGCAATTTTTCACAGCAGGAGTGTGGCTATGGCTGATTTGCGCGCCAATTCTAATCGTTACAACCAAGGTCTAATCGCATGTCATTTCAGGTCACTCAACGCGCCACAAGCGCTTAAAACCCCTTATTCTAAAACACAATAGTATCTGCTGTGCAGCAATTTCTTCGGCTGCTCCATTCCGTAAAGAAGCAAATTATTTTTATGGACCCAGCTTCTCATGTAGGTGTATTTGGCAATGAAATCGCCCGATAGAGAGGCGGCCGAGCTACTCTGTTTCAGATTGTTCTATGAGCCTCCGGTTGCCATTTCGACTATGCTACCTCCCATCAGCGAAGATTACTTTATCACCATCTCCGACAAGGTTTTCGATACTTATTGGCAAGAAGCGCTGGACAGAGCCAGTCAGAAGGGCGGCTTTCCGAAGCGCCGCAGCCGATCATCAGGGGGTGAATTTCCTCCCACCGACGAAGCAACACACAAGGTGATACGCCTCCGTATTGGCCCACACAGCCATCACTCCCCAGTCACTATATGTTGCTGAACTCCCCTCCCATTTGCAAATTTTGTCGAAGTCATACCGCAATCTGTTCATATATCTTCATTGATTGTTCCCAGCTGGACTCTATTTGCCGCCGCCGTCATTTTCCTATTTTTACGATACATAATGCCTTCCAAAAGATTATCCCATATCTTATCGAATCTTCCCCATGTTGATAATTCTGTTTTCTTGTTTCTGCAAAGAAGTAGATAATTCTTCATAATATTTGATTTTTTTATGTAATACTAGGACTTTATAATGCAAGGATGTATTTTTGTTTAGTTTTTGTTTATTTTTAATTGACTGAATATTCATTTCTCTATTCAAATCCTTTTTTGACGTTTGAAATATGTATGCTCCAGGACCCACCCATGGTGTTTACAGATTTTCAACCCAGTGTAGAAAATATTTTTGCATGACCGTGGTGGGTCCTGTACTGACTAAAAATATATATATATATATATATATATATATATATATATATATATATATATATATATACATATATATATATATATATTCCTATATATATACTATATATATATATATATATATATATATATCTTAACTTATAACTGCTGCTGCTGCTATATATATATAACAACTCCCAGGAAGGGCTTTCGACCCTGTCAGTTGGACCAGCATATTCTTCTGGCCAGAAACGCTTAACCCGAACACTCTAGAAAACCATTTCTCGGCGTAATGGTTTCCGACGCCAGTCCTCAGAGTTAACACTCTCAGGTATGGTTTTCGCCTTTCAATAGAACTAGCATCTTCTTCAATTTGGCCTCGAACTCGTTCTGCCAGAGCTCTCCAGAGGATCTTGCTTCTAGGCGCCAGATTCTAACGCTGGTCCAAAGAACTGAAATACAAGCAAGGAAAGGACGGGTTGCTAGCCTGCCATAAACCCTATAACCATGCGATGAAATATATATATACTATATATATATATATATACTCTATATATTAATATATATGTATATAGCATAATAACATACTATCTCTAATAACTATTAATATATATGTATATATGTATATATATAATAATAATATAATAATATTATATACTGCGTTATATATATATATATATATATATAATAATAATAACAATATATATAACTTAACATAATATAATAATAATAATATATATGCGCCACATAGCTATATGCTATATATAATATATGCGCCATAATAACCTTAATATATATATATATTAAGGGATGTACCGATAGTATCGGTATCGGTAATCGGTATCATCGGTAGTATCGGTGTTTTTGGTGTCGAAGGTGCTCCGGCATTGGTTAATTTGGCCACGATACTTCTTTACACGGGTGAAAGATTATGAAACCTTTAAGATTCAATAATAAATCTAGTTTTGATATATATAGCTAATACTATGTTATGTTTTGTTTTTTTTCTCTACTTCTTTTTAACTTAGATTTTTAGCGTTTCTCCAACTTGGGTTTTAGCGTAACATTTACCTATTTGGATAGCCATTATTATAATTTGTACAGATTTAGCTTCCACTTTTTTAGTTGATCAATAGTATTTTTTTTCTTTTTTTGTGTGTGTGTAAATGCGGGAGTGTTTTTAAACTTTCTGAATTATTCATATTTTAGATATTTACTGTAAATAGGGTTTTGGCATTTTAAAATTTCAAGTTTTAAATTTAGGTTTTAGCGTGCGAATAATTTTTCCTCATTTCTCCTTTGGTTTTTGTCTGTTTGTTTCTGTCTGTTTTTTTATGATTGTGTGTGCGTGTGTATGATAGTAGATTTGCACAGGCGCGGGCTTTCTATTGACTTTACCAACATCAGTGGCTTGCACTTTAACTCTGCATCCGTGGAATACCACCTCTCTAACTCTAACCCTAATTTTTTGCTCTTGTCTGATACCCAGATGGCTAAGAATCCATCTTCTAACTCGTTTAATATATCCAATTATAACTTATTTTATAATTTCCGTCTGAAGGGTGGAGTATAAACATAAACACTCTTATAACACGTCTCGAGAATCTCGAATCTCCTACTAACTTTGATGTTTTGTGGCTTAAAATCTTTCTTCCTTCTACTACAATAATCTTGTGCTTCTGCTACTGTTCTCCTAACAGAACAGATTTTCATGAATGTTTTGATTACCTTACTACATCCAAATACCGAGGTCCTCTATTTAGGGGATTTCAATGTACACAACGCTGAATGGATGGGTTCCTCTCATACTGATTTAGGTGGGGAGGAAGAAGAATCATTTCGTATTCTCAACGATCTGGAGCAACTAATTGAAGAACCTACACACATTCCGGATCGTCCCAACCAATTCTTGAGCACATTTGACCTATGTTTCACTACTAGTCCTTCTCTCTATAAATACACCATCTTCGTTCCTATCGGTAAATCTGACCACAACCTTATATCTATTAATTTTAATACTTTCTCTCCAACAGCTCCATCCTGCCATATGCGGTTTTTCTGGCACTTTGATCGTGCCGATTGGGGGGTATTGCGTTGCTTCTACGCTAACTATAATTGGAAAGACTGCTTTGACACTGCCGAGCTTCTGCCAATAAAGTGGGAGCTGTAATCTTTTTCTCCTCAAAATTCATAGTTCGATCGTGCTTGTTCTTGTTCAGGCTAGAGACAGTGCGTATCGGGTGTTAAAAAATTCTCGTTCTCCTATCACTCTTGCTAATTTTCATTCAGCTAGAAATCGTTGCAGGGGTACTCTTCGACGAGCAACGCGGACTTTCATTAAACGAAAGTGCGCTGACCTCCTTGGATCTCCTACTGACAAATCTTTCTGGCCTCTTGCCCAAAACATCTCTAACAACTTCTGTAAATCATCCATTCCTCCTCTTATTCGCTCTGATGGTTCTGTTGCTAATACTCCAATTGAAAAGGCCAATCTCTTTGGCCCCCTATTTTCCTCTAACCCAACCCTGGACTATTCTTTCCATTCCTTGCCGCTACCGTGGCTCAAACGGTAGAGCGACGGAGTCGCATGGCAGGGTCGTGGGTTCGAATCCTAGTTCGGATCCTAGGTAGAAACTACCCAGAGAAGTTCCCCTCCTTGAATAGGGCTAAGCCCGTGAGGTGTGAACTTTTATAAAAAAAAAAAAAAAGAAAATTCCTCTTCCTACTCCTTCTCCTCTCAGGTGTTCTATGCCTTTACCTGTGATTACATTTGATCGGATACATGGGCTCCTGAAATCTATTAAAAAAATTTTAGCAAAGTTTTACTACATCTCTAACAACTTCTGTAAATCATCCTTTCCTTCTCTTATTCGCTCTGATGGTTCTGTTGCTAATACTCAAACTGAAAAGGCCAATCTCTTTGGCCTCCTATTTTCCACTAACTCAACCCTGGTTTGTTATGTCATTCCCTCACTTATCCTCCTCATCCTCCTCTCAGGTGTCCGGCTGACTTTTACTGTGATTACATTTGATCAGTTCATGGGCTCCTGAAATCTATGAACGTTAGGAAGGTGGGCCAGATGGCATTCCTCCCGAGTTTTGAGGTGTGCTTCGTCTTGACCACCCCGTTTAATTATATTCTCTACTTACTC
>JABUQX010136944.1:30000-32014 GCA_015478945.1 Trachelipus rathkii
GTTTACCCTATTCTCCAGTCCCTCTTCAAGCTAAACTTCATGCAGTAGCAGCACGAATTCACTCGTCCACCGACCTTACTATCTGGCTCAATCTGCGGCTCCGAGTAGTGAATTTACTAAGGTCGAATTAGCTGATCTTTTTAAGCAGCTCCTACTCCGGTCGTTATACTAGGAGACTTCAACCTCCGCCACGCCCATGGGGCGACTCTGTCGTCCAAGTCCAAGATCTAATAGATCTGCTAACCCCTTTTCCCCTGGGATGCCTTAACACAGGACTCCCCTACATATGAACGTTTATATACACACACTTCTTCTTGTATTTATATTCCTTTTGCTCTCATTCCTTTATGGATCGCTCTACCTGGTCTCGCTTTGATTATTTATTCGGCTTTGGTGATCCATTTTGGTAGCTAGCTGACTTGCCAAACCCAATGCAAAAAACCTAACTAGGCTGGCGTTATGATCGAGTGGAGTGGAATCCTTTTTATCAGGCTACACCACTTTCTTCCTTCAATAACCGATTTCCGACTGTTGATAATGCGCTTCTTCCAGCAAGTCGTCATCTCGGCAGCGGAAGCTTGCATTCTGCGTAATCTTCCTCAGGCAGGCGGTCGGCAACCGCCGAACAGTTACAGAGTGTGCACAAGCTAACCGAGAAAAGAAAAACTCTACAGGCAATACAAAAGGAACCTGTACCACCCCAAACATGATTATTTTTAAAGCAGCCGCAACGAGATCTCGGCGTGTCGCCAAACAGGAAACAATTTTTCGAACTTACATTTCATGACTGTTAACTCCACGCTCCCCGCTACCTTTAGTGTGGAAAGTTACACAGAAAATATATCGTCTCTCCGCAACTCTTCACACACAGTCCTCCGTTATGGGCCTGATATTACTGACACAATCTCCGCTCTTGCTGCTGTAGCGGATGCATTAGGTTATAGTTTTGCTAGCCACTCAAGTTCTTTCCGCTACCCTGAAGCTTTTCAAGAACTGAGAACTGACACAACACTGCCTTTTCAACAGCGAAAGGGGAAGATCATACCTACAACCATCTTTTTACACTTGCAGAGTATTAAACTGCATTGGCGAATAGCAAAGACGGTGCTCTTGGTTCAGACATGATTTCGTACATCATGCTCCGTCGCTATCCCATCCTCGGCATCAACATTTTTTGCTAGTTATATAGCAAGAGATCTTGATCGAATCTTCTTTTCCATCTGTTTGACTTTACAACTTTTTGGTTCTGTCTGGCCTGGCAAAGATCGAGATTGTCAGGACAACCAAAGTCAATTTCGCTGACACCATCTCATTCCTGTAAATTAATGGAGAAAATGGTTTCTGGCCGCTTTCTCCCTGTTCTGGAGAGCCGCCAAGCTTTCTCAAACTTCCAGTTTGGTTTCCGAAAAAATCGTTCAACTGCGGACCCCTTGGTAAAACTAGACCGTGACATCTGGGAAGCCTTCTCAACTGGTGGGATGGTTCTTGGAGTCTTTTTTGACCTTAAAAAAGCTTAAGACAAAACGTGGAGAACTGGGATTCTCCTTAAACTCAATTCGCTTGGTTTCCGTGGACAACTCCCTCTTTTCATCAAATCCTTCTGTCAAACATCTATCCAGGTTCGGTGCTCTTCTATTCTGTCATGTCCACTTTTCTCTGAATGAAAGGCGTTCACCAGGGTAGTGTTCTAAGTTGTATTATTATTTGCTCTCAGATTTAATGATATTTGTTACCTCTATTTCAGCGACTGTCAATTTTTCTCTATGTCGATGACTTTGCTTATATATAGCCAGTGCAGGCTTCCTTTTTCTCGAACAGCACCTTCACATCCCAGCAACATTGAGATATCTCACAATGGGGTAACTCCCCATGGCTTCCATTTTCTCCCACCAAAACCTCAGCAGTGCTTTTTTAAGAAAAAAATAGAAGAACTTGCCACCTTCTTCCAATGAACCTAACATTATATGATTTCGCTCATTCTGTTACTTCTGGTTGATTTTCTAGGGACTCATTC
>JABUQX010136945.1:0-5000 GCA_015478945.1 Trachelipus rathkii
ATATATATATAAATATATATATATATATATATATATATATATATATATATATATATATATATATATACATATATATATATATATATATACTGCTCTTATCTTCTTTCTTTCTTTTATAACATATATATTATATATATATATATATATTTATATATACTGCTATATATATATATATTTATATATATATATATAATATGTATATCTATATGTATATAACTCTTTCTTACAACAACTCCAACTTTTATATATGCTTTATACAATATGCCATATATATATAATATGTAATAATATATATGTATATGTATAATACATGCATATATATATGTAATACAACCAATATGAATAAATATAACTAACTATATTACTTATATATATATATGTATATATACTATAATAATAATATATGTATATATGTAATAATAATATGTATAATAATAATGTTTATAAATAATACATGTATATATATAATAATATGTATAATATCATATATACTATATAATATAATATGTATGTATGTATAATATATATATATAACATCTTATATATATATAATGCTATAACTATATATATATATATATACATATATATATATAACAAATGAACGAATTGGAAACAAAGTAATTGCGAAATTCGCTGGAAATCCAAGGTGTCTAATGCTAGTTTAGATTTAATATTAGTTACCACTCAGGGCTCAGTACTCGGCATCCCCCATAAATACAGTGTGCGGCAGAACCAATTGAGCAATTTTGAAGAGTTTTAAAAAATGTAATGGGGTACATGGAGATGACATGTTATTATACTCGAGGTTGGGAGTTCTTGCCATTTTTAATCCTTACGTTCTGAAAAAAATGTCCTCAAGATGGCCACCATTATTAGCAACGCACTGATGGAGCCGTTCTCTGATGTTTTGAACAGCACGTTCACACATACAGCGTGGTATTGCGTTGATTTCTTCAATAATTCGCTCCCTTAGCTTTGATAGGGTGTGAGGGTGACTTTTAAACACCTTTTCGTTCAGATATTCCTACAGAAAGAAATCGCAAATGCTCAAATCAGGTGACAGTGCAGGCCACCCTACATCACCCCTTAGAGAGACCAGACGTCCGGGAGACATTCTTCCCAAAACAGTGAGTGAGTTTCGAGCTGTGTGAGCTGTAGCCCCATCTTGTTGGAACCACAAGTCCCTCAACCCCAAATCCTCAACAATCTCTTCCATTTTTGGATGCACGAAAGTGTTCAGCATGGTGAAATAACGTTCGGAATTTACAGTCACAATCACCTTCACCTCCCTGAAAGAAGTATGGGAATATAACCCAAACCGTGATACGGCACCCATACCATTAGTTTAGGGGAATGTAGTGGCCTTTCCTGGATAACTCGGGGGTTTAATGGCCAGTAGCGGAACTTTTGCTTATTGACAACCCCAAAAGGAGAAAATGCAGCTAACACTCGTCACTTTACTGAAGAGGCTGCCTCTGGAGAGATCTGTGAAAGCATTTTCGCACACAGATCTCGGCGGTTTACATAATCTGTTTGCTTCAATTCCTGAGCCATCATTATTTTATATGGATGGAAATGTAAATCCATATGAAGAATCCTTCTCAAACTGAGGTCCGATATTCCCAAAGCAACAGCATGCCGTTGGGCAGAACGTCGAGGTGACTGGACTACCGCTGCTCTTACTCGCTCCCCATTTTCTGGTGTTCTGATGGATCTGCGTCTACCATGTGTATCTGTTCGTAGTATACTACCAGTTGACTCTAATTGTCTAACCCAGGACCGAACTGTGTTCGCCTGAAGAACGGGATCGTAAAGCGGAATGTTGAACCGTCGTCGAAAAGCTCTTTGCGTCACGGTCACAGAATTGTTGTTTTCGTAAAACGCCCGTACGGCAAAGCCGCAATGCAATCCCGTCCACACTATGTTCGATACTAAAATGGGAATGTCGGCGGAAGAAAACGAGACCGTAAGCATCTGCCTCCCCCGACTCACCCCCCAACAATGAACCCCAAAAACTGCTCAATTGGTTCTGCCACACCTTGTATTACTTTAGGTTTCTGAAATAGATATTTTTTTTACTCACCTCGTTACATATAAAAAAATTTAATTACAACTGTTGTAGACTTACGTTATTTTATAAATAATTTTTTTATTCTGTGATATTTTTTATTAAAATTTGAAAAGGAAAAAATCTGGAGTTTAACCAACCCACACTGCCTATTGATCAGTGCGAGTAAGGACATAAATCACTCAACCTTTTCTAGCCCTTAAGTCAAATCCTGCGTATATATATATATATATATATATATATATATATATACTCTTATACCTCTTATATATATATGTATATATATATCTTTATATATATATATATATATATATATATATATATATATATATATCTTTCAACTATATATCACTCAGCCTTTGATATATATATATATATATATATATATATATATATATATATATATATATATATATATATATATATATATATATATATATATATATATATATATTTTTATAACTTTATATTTTTTTATATATATATATATATATAATAACTCTTTATATCTTTCTTTATATCTTTATATATATATATGTAATATATATATATATATATATATATATATATATATATATATATTTAATTAACCTTATGAGATTAATTTCTATAAATAATATAGTTAGAAAGACAAATTTGGTCTTTTGTAATTATTAAAATTAATTACTTTGAGTTTTTTATTATTAATTAAAAGGACAGACTTTGTCTTATCAAATAATTAAAAAACATATTTTCTTTTCTAATAATTAAAAAGATAGACTTTGTGTTTTAGAAAAATTAAAATGACAAACATTGTCTATTTTAAAACTGTATTTTAAGAGCAAAGTTTGTTTTTTCTAACAATTCAAAGGACAAACTTTGATTTTTCAAATTGTCTAAAAGACAGCCATTGTTTCTTTTGGAACTTATAACAGTAGTGTAAGACTCGTTTTCGGCACTAGACGAATGATTTTAATATTTTTCCTGAGAGAATATCTTAGGTCAGCACGACCCGTTTCATGGCAAAGAACTAGGGTTTCAGAGCCGGAACCGGATTCGAAGACTGTATACTGTATATATATATATATATATATATATATATATATATATATATATATATATATATATATATATATATATATATATATATATATATATATGTATATCAACTTAACAATATATCTAGTACTTTCGTTATTTTGTACAATATGTATATGTATATATATGTATATTATAATCTAGCATAATATATATATATATGTAATATATTTAAAAATATGTATAATAATAATAATATATAATATAATAATATATATGTAATAATATAATATAATATATAATATCTATAACATATATATATATATATATATATATATATATATAATAGATAGAACATATATATGTATATTAAATATATATATACATAGCTTTCATATATGTATATGTATATAACTAATAATAATAAATATATACTATATATATATGTAGCCTAATATTTATATATATATATATATACATATATATATTATATATATCACTTTTAATAACATATATAATATATGTTATAATAATAATATACATATAATATATAATAATATATATATATATATGTAATAATATGAAATATCTAATAGCATATGTATGTATCTATAATATATATCAGTTTATATGAATACGAACATAGATATACATATCTCCCTACACATACACTCTTCCATATATATATATATATATATATATATATATATATATATATATATATATATATATATATAAATTATATTTTTGACGTTTAGATCCTTCAAAATTAGGGGTTTTGAGGTCGACACGACCTATTTTGAAAGGTTTTTGAGTTCTGGAAAACCACTTTCAGAGCTTTCAAACCTCAACTGGGATCTATAGCTCCCAAATAGAGGTAGGGTTCCCTTGATGGGCTTTATAGGGGTTTAAAAAGATAGACATACCATTTGTGAGAATTTCATTGGATTTTTCCTGGTATATTTTCCCCAGATTAAGTTTTAAATCATCTTTCTACGAGCTCTGGTTGGGTAGATACACAATCTTTCATGACCGATAGGGATAAACTATAGTTTCTGAAATAATCGAATCAATATGCATACAACTAACGGGTAACATATTAAGAACAGATTTGTCCTTATTCGCGACACACTTACGACGTGATTACCCCTCCGAAGGTGGGGTTAGCCATATCCTACACCTCTTGTAGGATGTGTTGGCCCCCAAAATGGGGTTTTAGAAAAATAAAAACTAAAAATAAAGGGTCTTATAACTATTTAACAGGATTCAGAGTTGGAGTTTGAGCCGGAGTCGGAGCTGGAATGAAAAACTTTTTGACATACGAAGAAACCGATTTTATGGGTTTCAGCCCTCTACATGGTGTTTTGACCAGGGTTGTGGACTCGGTTCAAAAATTTTCCAACTCCAACTCCGACTCCGACTCCGACTCCGACTCCAACTTCTTCAAAATTACCGACTCCAACTCCGACTCCGACTCCGACTCCGACTCCGACTCCGACTCCGACTCCATCCTTTTAGAATCCCGACTTTGACTCCGACTCCGACTCCGACTCCGACTCCGACTCCGACTCCGACTCCGACTCCAGCCTCTTCAAAATTACCGACTCCGACTCCGACTCCGACTCCACCCTTTTCAAAATTACCAGCCGACTCCGACTCCGACTTCGGCCCCGACTCCACTATCTTTTGACATACGAAGAAACCGATTTTATGGGTTTCAGCCCTCTACGTGGTGTTTTGACACCCATAAAATAGGGATCCAGAATATAAAAAAGGAGAAATTCCAGGAATAAAGCCCGGAGGGCTTGAGTGACGAAACAACAAGGAAGAAAGTTTAGGGATTTCAGGAGGAATCAGCCATTATAAGACTCCACTTGAGGTGAGGCGATCCCCAAAGTTGAGTCCCACCCTTAGA
>JABUQX010136945.1:10000-13958 GCA_015478945.1 Trachelipus rathkii
TTATCCTTATATATATATATATATATATATATATATATATATATATATTATATATATATAATATATTATATATCATATATATATATATATTATATATATTATATATATATATATATATAGTAATAATATATTATAAAAAGGAATTTTTTACCTGGACCGGGGGGTCATTGGCTATCACAATTTAAAGAAAGCCGAACACAAATTAACGGAACTAAAAAAAGTAACGGAGGAAAAAATGAACGAACTTATTTGGTGCGTTACTGAAAGAAACAGTAACGAGTCCGTTACTCCCGTTACTCAAAAAACTAAGTTATCCGTTAGTAACGGAGTAACGGACTTACGGATCGTGCCCACCTCTGTATATATATATATATATATATATATATATATATATATATATATAATATATATATATATATATATATATATATATTATATATATATATATATATAACTATAGCTCCATCAAAGGGAGCCTAAACGACTTATTACTTTTAAAATCTATTGAATTAATGAATTATTGGAATTGGCGATACTGGAAAACTTAAAATGTAATTCGGTTGTCGACGTCTTTTTCAGATTAATAAATTCTCTTCCCATCTCATATGTCTATCTATCTCTCTATAATCTAAGTAACACCGAAAATTTTTTTACAAACATTAACCAATAGCACAGACTAAAACAAAATGAAGATGGTAATAAAAGAGCGTTTTATTATTTACATTCTTTTGAATCGGTATATTTATGCATATAAATCCATAAATGATCAAATATTGTTTTCACATGTTTTCAAATACCTTTAAATCAAACGACCTAGTCCAGTACTAGATTTTTTTTATAAATATGTGTTTATTAGCGGTGAGTTGCATATTTTTCGTTCCTTTGATCAGAGAGACTCTTTCGTTCAGTCCTTGCTTAAAAGTTTTTGTCTTTACCAAGTTAGCATTAGAATCCTTTGATTTATCTAAACGTGTATCCTTTTTGTGAAATAGTATTTCATCAGCACCATCAACATCCAATTGAATATCGTTTATGGCCTTTGCAGTAACGCGTTCATGCTTTATGTATAATGTATTTTCCGAACAACTTTCAATTTTTCCATCTTCAACAGGTTTTCAAAGTTGATTACTTCCTTTGTATCTTTATAAATTGTAAATCCTTTTGTCTTTACAATATGTTTCGTATTTCCATCGGCAGTTATTATTATAACTACATAAAACTTTGGACATGAGCAAACAAAGGATTCAACAAAGGCTGCTGCAAAATACTCTGATATTTCATCCGTTAATTCATCTAAAAAGTTTCCTGTTGATGAGTAATAAGATTTTATTGCTTTATTTTTACTTATTATTTCTCTAATATTTCATTTTGGTGGTGATGTAACTTACAAACCCTACTTTGGGGGTTTGTACTCCTACGGGGATGTGTGGAGGATTGCCAACTCCTTCTACTGGAGGGGGGGTTATAACGTCAGAAGTGTGTCGCTAACTTATTGTTGTCATAATAAGGACATGTCTGCCCTTAATCTTTCACCCGTTAGTTGTGCTCTCCTTAATACTTCGAATATTTCAGAAATTATCATTTACCCCTATCGATCATGAAAGACAGTGTATCTACCCAACAAGAGCCAGTAGAAAGTTGATTTAAACGTCAATCGGGGGCTAATCGACCTTGAGGAATTGAATGAATCTCTCAGAAAAGGTCACTCGACCATTGTAAATCCTATAAACGTAGCAAGGAAACTCGTGCACCATTTGTGAGGCTATAAACCTGATTTTAAGTTTGAAACATCTGAAATAAGTCTTCCAGATCTCAAAAACCTTCAAAAATGGTCTTGCAGCCTACGAAACCTCCCACTATTTTGACTCATCAAGTGTCAAATTTGGCTTCGGATATGGTTCCAGCCAGGAAAAATCAAAATCATGATCAGCTACCCTAAGACGGGTTGTCGTTTCTGAACTAGCTCAGGTAAAAAGCATTAAAAACATTTGTCCAATGTCGAATGTTCGGCTGCCATATATGCTGCCAAAGTAGCCCTGTATACTACTTGTAAATAGTTATGATAATTTTTATACTTGGTTGCTAGATAGTAATAAAAAATAATTTTACTTTATGCTGTTTCTAGCTTTCTGTTATGTAATTTTTGAATTTAAAATGTTTATGAATTATTTGCTTCAGAAATAAATTCCTCTTCCGTATACTGGAAGGCTGAAAAATATTTAAAATTTTTATTTATAATTTGCTTTGTATGCAATTTTAATATTTTTTATCTAAAGTAAATAAAGACCTGCATTAAAATTAACTAAAATACTGTATTAATTAGCTGAATCTTTATGTTAAAAGGTAAAAAGAAAATCTATTACACAAAAATTTTAAAATAATCATTTGATATGCATTTTAATATATTCCTTATTTACTTACTTGGGTATCAAAAGGATAAAAAAATAAATTCATATCACATCGAATAGAAATGTTAATATGACTTTCACTTTTAATTCTTACGTCTCCTCCTGAATAATATTTCGCTGCAAAATAAAAGAGACCAGGTGAATTATTTCTATCATATAGGACACAATTCCAACATAATATTCAATTTAAAATTTTAGGTGTTATAATTTTTTTTTTTTAAAATTTGGTTTCTGTGAAATGCAGTGAAGGTATAAGTAGTAGGGAGATAAGATCGACCAATCCTGCGTATAATATATATATATATATATATTATATATATAATATATATATAATATTATATATATAATATATATTATATATATTATATATATATATATATATATATATATATATATATATATACCCGCTTTTAAGCCGGCTTAAGAAGGCTTAATCCTTCTTAAGCCAGCTTTAGCTGACTTAGGTTGGTTTTTCTGACCGCCATTAATCCCAGGGGATTATTTCATGAAGGTACATGGGAATATTTTTTAGGATACCTGTGACGTCAAAATTAGGAGCGTACGGCACGGAGTGCCGTTTTCGCGACCCGCTGCCACTTATACATTCATGAAGGTACATGAGGTTATTTTGGAGCATGTGACGCGATGGTACTTTGCCACTTTTTCTGGAATGAAGCTAAGACTGTGCGCACAGACTGACGTGACGTAGTCAAGTACGTATGTACGTGTGTCCGTCTGTCCGTCTGTCTGTCTTGTCACCGCCTGCTGTTACTGCTCACCCTTCACCATCCCTCCTCAACACACCTATCACAATCCATTCACCGTGACTGCTTTATCTGCCATTGCTCTCCATGGAGGTCTTTCCCCCACCCCCTTTCACTGGTTCCCCCCTCCACCGCCTCTTTGGCTGCTCATGGCCGCCCTTGATGACTCATGACTTACCTACTTTCCCTGTCGGCTGTTTTGTGACATGTTTGAAAATGGAAGCCGTCTTAGGTTCCGACTCGAACTCGAACACCTACCACTTTGGGAAGTACAGGGTATTTTAACCACAGGACCGTGTCATGGCCCGAGAAATAGGTAAGTTTTATTTTAAGTCTATATAATCAGGCAAAATTAAATCCGGATTTATAAGAAATATATTTAAATATATACGAGCTAAAGAAAAATGTAATTAAGGAGCTCAAAGGATTAACCTTTTTGACCATAAGCTCTTGACCACTTGGACCGACGGCTAAGGGTTGAATATTACTTTTATTACATAATATATATTACCTATTACATAATATATATTACCGATTACGTAATATTTATATTATGTAAGCTACAAAGCTGAACTTGGTGTTGGCTAGTATGTTTTGAGGTACGCCGAGTCGTTTCCCACTATTACCAAGCATGCCGTTTCAAACGGTACGGTTTTAGAACGCAGCCATATGCGTTTTATGTGGTGGGCTTACCCTTCATCAAAAACCTATCATGACGGGTGTCAAACAGGGGTAGAACGTCTCAAAAATGAGATTCCCGTAGTTACTTTCCCGAACGCCAGAGTC
>JABUQX010136947.1:2500-22500 GCA_015478945.1 Trachelipus rathkii
AAAGTTTGAGAGGGATGATGGATTGTAACTTGGGATTGTGTAAAAAGAGGGTTTAGTAAACATCGATTAAGAGTTAAGGTGTGGTTGGCCAGTGAGGACAGTCCTCAGTGTGAGAAGTTATGTTAGATGGTGAGCAGCTGGAACAAGTGTCTGAGTTTAAATATTTAGGGTATATGTTGGATAAGAAGGGAAAGGATGATGCAGAGTTTAGTAGGAAAGTTTTGAATGGCAGGGAAGGTGGCTATTGCAATTAAATCGTTGGTGAATGTAAAGGACTAAGTCTTGGATTGCGCTAGGGTCTTACATGACAGTATGTTGTTACCTGTGTTGTTGTATAGTAAGTGAGACTATGGTCTGGAATAAGAAGCATAGAAGTATAGACCAACACCATATATCACTAATACCTGCCATAAAGCTTCCCTATTAACTCTATCATACGCCTGTTGTAAATCCATAACCTAAATATAATTTATTCTTCTTCTCCCTCATTTTCTCGATCATTTGTTCCAATGTAAAGATTTGATCCACACATCCCTCTACCACAAACAAACACCTTGTTCTTCACCAATCAATCCCTCAGTCACTCGACGCACTCTTTCGATCAAAATACCAGCATATACCTTTGCAACACTCAATAAAGCTTATTACTAAAATTTCTACAAGGTTTGCCACTGCTCGCCCATCCTTACATAAGGGTACTATTACCGCTTTCTCATAATCCCTTGGAACTAACCACCCTCCATGGCAGCATTACACAACTGAAATCCAGTCAGTGTCACCATCTCAACACTCACAGCTCTTGATCATTTCTGCTAGCTGAAATTCATCTATACATGGACACTTTCCCTTCTTCTAGACTTTTATCATATCTACCATTTACATATCTTTTTTCTTATATATTCTAAATACTATTCTTCTTTTTGACATCTTATTAAACATTCACTAACTTTTATCAATAATTTTGTTAATATTCATTTTTAGATTTTCACAGAAGTGATGTTCTTTTTCACTCTCATCATTCATGGTTACAAAAAGCATAACTCCTATTAAATTGTTACAAGACTTGATTACATATAATTCATAATTCTTATATTTAACTTTCATTTCGAAAACTCTATTCCCACTTAATATATATCATTAAATATATTTATTAATTCATTTTCTTGTTTCTCTATGTTATTATACCAGTGACTTTCTTTTCCTCCTTATATAATTCCAAGAATCTTTCTTTTGAAACTTCATCGTTTGCTTTTAGTACTTTCAACCACGCTTCTTTTTTTACCTTTAACCACTTTCATCACCTCTTCATTCCTCCATTCGCTGTTAACATTCTTACTTCCAACTTTTTAGCACATCCACACACTTCCTTTGCACTACTAACAATTGCTTCCTTCATTTGCCCCCAGATTTGTTCAGTATCAACTCGTTCACATTCAACCGATTTACTAGCGAACGCTCTTACATACTTATCCTTATTGTCTTGTTCACTTAACTTCTCACGCTTAATTTTACCTTCCTTTCGTATCACCTTCGTCTGTCAGCCTATATTAAATTAATTTACATAGAACAATATAATGATCCGATAATCCCATTCCTAAACCCCTCACTGATTTAACATCCAACACATACTTCAACATCTCCTTCTTCACCAACACAAAATCAGTATTTTTCACTTCGATCCCATCTCTACTACAACTGTAGTATACTTTTGGATAATTTAGGGTTTGGTGCAAGAACTAACTTTTTTGCCTTATAGAAGACGATCACCTTCCTACCATTTTCATTTTCTCCTGACACCCAAACACCTGTTATACCATCCCTTTTTGATCACCTATCCAACCATTTGGGTCCCCCAACACTATCAATCTGAAGCTCCTTCTCCCCATCCAGAGCATCATTCAGATTATCCCAAAAAATCGTACTCTCTTCAACGTTTCCCTCAGATGGACCATACGTCACAACCACACATACCTTGACCTTTTCAAACTTAAATTTAACTATTAGAATTCTAGGACTCACACACACAAAGTCTACCATAGCTTTGTACCACAGGTCACTCATCAAAATTGCAACTCCTTCTCTCCCTCTCTCATTCTCTTCCACACCAGCACGCACACATTTCACATCAATTTCTGTGCTGCTTTCATCTTTGTTTCAGTCAGAGTGCGCTTAAAAATTTGCCCTTTCATCATCCATCACCTCTCTCTCTGCTCCCATAGCATTACCTTTGCCTCCCTGACATTCCAATGCGCCGCACGATTGCTAATTTTCTTGAAAATTAGAAGGTCGTTTAAGGCGATCAGATAAATCTCAAGAGGCATGCACATCAGCATTCCTAGCAAGAAGAGATAGGTGGTGGTGGGCATTAGCCCTTCTCACTGCCATAGTCAAACTTCTAAAACTACATGGGACATTTGCTGCGATCTTGGAGCAATTCTTTCTCCCCCGCACACAGGGATATGAGTAGTAGGGATGTCTGTAAAGTGTTATCTAGAAAGGGGTGTGTACTTTAATCATGTGTATATGATATGTGGATAAATGGTGGTTAGTAATATGTTGCCTGGAGGATGAGTGTGTAAAGAATATGAACGCAAAAGAGAAAGGCACACATTAAAAATGAGAGGTAATTTCATCGCTTCGAGTATGCGTGTACTCTCCCTATATATATATATATATATATATATATATATATATATATATATATATATATATATATATATATATATATATATATATATATATATATACTCTTTATATATATATGTAATAGCCTTATATGCTTAATATGTATATATATATATATATATATATATATATATATATATGCTATTTATCTGCTATATAAATATATATATATATATATATATATATATATATGTATATATATAATACATATATATATATATATATATATAAATAATATATAATATATATATATATATATATATATATATATATATATAATATATATATATATATATATATATATATGTATATATATATATATATGTAATAATATAATATATATATATATCATATATAATAACATATATTTATGTAATAATAAAAATAATAACACAATACTATATATATAATATATATATATAAAGTTGTATATATATATATATATATATATATATATAACCTAAGTAAATATGTATATGTGTATATACATATATATATATATATATATATATATATATATATATATATATAACTGCATATTCTTCTTAACTGCTCAACGCTGCTGCTGCTCAACATATGGCATAGCGTTTGTATATGTAATATAATAATATCGTATGTATGCCAGCGTACGTAATAACAACAACAATAACGCTTATTATAGCCAACCATGTAATATGTATATATGGCATATATATATAATAATAGCAATAACAATAACCAATAATATGCCCTGTATACATATAATAATAATATGTATGTAACCAACCAATAATAACAGCCAACCAGCAATAACAGCAACATACCAACTCGCTGCTATATGCTATATATATACTACAATAGACAAATCTAGGGGCATAAATAAGAGGAAGCAATTGTTAGTAGTGCAAAGGAAGTATTTTTGGATGTGCTAAAGTAGGAAGTAAGAATGTTAACAGCGAATGGTGGGTGAAGAGGTGATGAAAGCGGTTAAAGGTAAAAAAGAAGCGTGTTTGAATGTACTAAAAGCAAATGATGAAATTTCAAAAGAAAGATGCTTGGAGTTATATAAAGGAGAGGAAAAAAAAAGAAATACTAAAAGGTGCATACGTAGGAGAAAACAAGAGGTAAATGAACAGTTTGGAAGGAGGATGAATGAGGACATACAGGGGAATAGGAAGCTCTTCTGGAAGGAAGCGCGAAAGGTTAAGAATGAGAATAAGGGGAATCTGCTTAGGAATAATGAATAGGGATGGTGCTTTTGTAACTGATGAAATGGATGTGAGGGGTGTGGAAGAACGCTTCGAACTGCACAATATTAATAGTAATGATGAGGTGTTAGTGAATGTGTGTGGTTTTGATGATGCAAGAAGAAGAATAGGTATTTTGGGGAAGCGGTTATTAGTAAGGGAGGGGGTAATGGGTAGAGTGAGAAAGTTGAAGAATGGTAAAATCTGCAGGTATAGATGAAATTACTAGTGAAATGATCCAAGAGCGGAGGCGAGATGATGATTGATTGGATTTGGAAGTTGTGTAATAAACGTTTACATGGAATGTATAGTTTCCAAAGGGTTGGAGGAAGGCAGTAAACATTGCCTATATGGGGTAAAAGGGAGAAAAAGGGAATTGTAGAAATTATAGGGAATAAGTTTATTGGTGTTGTAGGGAAGGTATATGCTGGTATTTTGGTCGAAAGAGTGCGTCGAGTGACTGAGGGACTGGTTGGTGAAGAACAAGGTGCGTTTAGGAGTGGTAGAGGATGTGTGGATCAAATCTTTACATTGAAACAAATGATTGAGAAAATGAGGGAGAAGAAGAATAAATTATATTTAGGTTTTATGGATTTACAACAGGCGTATGATAGAGTTAATAGGGAAGCTTTATGGCAGGTATTAGTGATATATGGTGTTGGTGGTAGGCTTCTGAATGGAATCAAAAGTATGTATGACGATAGTGAAGCGTGTGTAAGAATAAATGGTGTCAATGGTGATTGGTTTAGGATTAATAGCGGAGTGAAACAGGGTTGTGTTATGTCTCCTTGGTTATTCAATTTGTATATGGATGGGGTTATGAAAGAATTCGAGGTGGGGATGGCAGGAAGTGGTGTTAGAATGATGGAGAATGGAGATGAGTGGAGGGTGCCCTACCTATTATATGCGGATGATTTGGTTCTGTGTGGCGAATCTGAAGAGAGTTTGAGAGGTTTGGTAGAGAGATTTGGCAGGGTATGTAAAAGGAGGGTTTTGAAAGTAAACGTAGATAAGAATAAGGTTATGGTTGTGAGTGAGGACAGTCCTCAGTGTGAAGTTATGTTAGATGGTGAGCAGCTGGAACAAGTGTCTGAGTTTAAATATTTAGGGTATGTGTTGGATGAGAAGGGAACGGATGATGCAGAGTGTAGTAGGAAAGTTGTGAATGGCAGGAAGGTGGCTGGTGCAATTAAATCGTTGGTGAATGTAAAGGGACTAAGTCTTGAGTGCGCTAGGGTCTTACATGAGGGTATGTTGTTACCTGTGTTATTGTAGAGTAGTGGAGACTATGGTGTGGAATAAGAAGTATAGATCTAAAGTTCAATGTTCAGATGGACAGTAATCTTAGGGGTGCTAGGTGTGAGAAGAATTAATAAAGTGAGGAATGAACGTATTAGAGAGTGGTGTGGTGTGAAGAAAGGGGGTAAATAAATGAGAGAATAAAAGAAAGTATGTTGAGATGGTTTAGTCATGGAAAGGATGAATGAAAGTCGGTTGGTTAAGCGGATGTATAGTGGAGAGTGTGTTGGGAACCGACAGGCTGGGAGACCGAAAAGAGAGGAGTGGATTGAGTCAGTGAACACGTATGTCTGAAGGAGAGAAATGTAGAGTTTGGCAGAGGCGAGAATAAAGGTCATGATAGGAGAGAATGGCGGGGGTTTGTATGGGGGCATGGTTGTGGCCTACCTGGGGATGAACACTTACATTGACGATTTACCATAGTGAGGTCAAGTCACTTGGTCCCATGATACTCTAGAATTGGATTCTCTGTCTGTGACGGCTCTCACTATTTAATGTTTGAGGCGTGAGGCTGGGCTTTCTTTTCGACGTTTGTCATGTTCTCCTACTGCTTTTCTTTACGATGCTTGTACAGCACCTTACCCCAATCTTGGGGCAAAGAGGAAGGTGAAGAAAAGAAAAGAAAGAAAAAGAAATATATATATATACCCTCATATATATATATATATATATATATATATATATATATATATATATATATATATATATATATATAACTATACTCTTTATATAATATATATATATATATATATATATATATATACAAAAATAAAATAAATATATATATATATATATATATATATAATATATAACATATATTTTTTTATATATATATATATATATATATATATATATATATATATATATATAACTCTTTCTTTTTTTTATATATATATATATATATATATATATATATATATATATATATAATATATATAAACATATATAATACATATAGATAGATATATATATGCTCACTGCCTATATATATATATATATATATATATATATATATTACTATATACCTTATATATATATATATATATATACCATATTTTTAGGGAATGGAGGAGAGCAGTAATAGTACCCGTATATAAGGGGGTAAGGGAGAAAAGGGGAATTGTAGAAATTATAGGGGAATAAGTTTATTGAGTGTTAACAGCAGGGAAGGGTATATGCTGGTATTTTACAGTTTGAAAAGGAGATTAAAATCGAGTGACTGAGGACTGAGATTGTGGTGAACAAGATTGCGTTTAGGGTGGTAGAGGATATTGTGGATCAAATCTTTTGTTGGCTGCAAATGATTGAAAAATGGGGGAGAAGAAGAATAAATTATATTTAGGTTTTTATGGATTTACAACAGGCCGTATGATAGAGTTAATAGGGGAAGCTTTATGGCAGGTATTAGTGATATAGTGTTGGTGGTAGGCTTCACGATTGGAGTAAAGTATGTATGACGATAAGTGAAGCGATATTATTAAGTGAAAATGTTGTCTAGTAATTGATTGGTTTAGGATTAATAGTGGAGTGAGACAGGTTGTATTATGTCTCCTTGGTTATTCAATCTGTATATGGATGGGGTGATGAGAAGAATTCGAGGTGGGGATGGCCGGAAATGGTGTTAGAATGATGGAGGATGAGAGGAGTGGAGGGTGCCCTACCTATCATATGTGGATGATTTGGTTCTGTGTGACGCGGATCTGAAGAGAGTTTGAGAGGATTGGTAGAGAGGGATTTGGCAGGATATGTAAAAGGAGGGGTTTAGTAAGCGTAGATAAGAGTAAGGTTATGGTTGTGAGTGAGGACGGTCCTCCGGTGTGAAGTTATGTTAGATGATGAGCAGCTGGAGCAAGTGTCTGAGTTTAAATATTTAGGGTATGTGTTTGATGAGAAGGGAACCGGATGGTGCAGTGTAGGAAAGTTGTGAATGGCAGGAAGGTTGCTGATGGTGCATTTAAATCGTTGGTGAATGTAAAAAGGGACTAAGTCTTGAGTGCCTTAGAGAGTCTTACACTTGAGGGTATGTTGTTACTTGTGTTATTGTATGGTAGTGAGACTGGTCTGGAATAAGAGGTAGCATAGATCTAAAGTTCAATGTGTTCAGATGGACAATCTTAGGGGCATGCTAGGTGTGAAAAAATTAATAAAGTGAGGAATGAACGTATTAGAGAGTGGTGTGGTGTGAGGAAAAGATAAAAATAGAGAATAAATGAAAGTATGTTGAGATGGTTTGGTCATGTGGAAGGATGAATGATAGCCGGTTGGATTTAAGCGGATGTATAGTGGAGTGAGTTGGGAACCGACCGGCTGGGAGACCGAAGAGAAAGTGGATTGAGGTCGGTGAACGAATGTCTGAAGGAGAGAAATGTGAGTTTGGCAGAGCGAGAATAAAGGTGCATGATAGGAGAGAATGGCGGGGTTGTATGGGGGCATGGTTGTGGCCACCTGGGCCAGGGGATGAACCATACACTTGACCATTACCATAGTGAGGTCCGTCGCGGTCCCATGATGCTCTAGGGTGGATTTTCTGTCTGTGACGAGCTCTCACTAATTAATAGTACAGAGGGGGCGGTAAGGAAGCTGGGCTTTCTTTTCGACGTTTGTCATGTTCTCCTACTGCTTTTCTTTTCCGATGCTTGTACAGCACCTTACCCCCAATCTTGGGGCAAAGAGGAAGGTGAAGAAGAGAAACAAATTGAAAATATATATATATATATATATATATATATATATATATATATATATATATATATATATATATATATATATATATATATATATTTTATAACTATTTAATGTTAACCTTATATATATATATATATATATATATATGCTGCTGCGATATATATATATATATATATATATATATATATATATGAGATATGCCTGAAGGAGAGGAATGTGAGTTTGTCAGAGGCGAGAAGAAAGGTGCATAATATGAGTGAATGGCGGGGTTTTGTGAGAGGGTATGGTTGTGGCCACCTGGACCAAGGGATGAATCCCTACATTAACGGGTCATAGGCGAGGGTCCGTCGCAGTCCGGCGTGAAGTCCTAGGAGTTGATTTTTCTGCTGCAACGAGTTATCACATAAGGGTATAAAGGGCGCAGTTAGGCCGGGCTTTCTTTTCGACTTACGTCATATTCTTCTAATACTAGGGGAGAGAAGGTGGGTGATATATATATATATATATATATATATATATATATATATATATATATATTATATATATATATATATATATATATATATATATATATATATATATATATATATTTATATATTTTTTTTTTATATATATATATATATATATATATATATATATATATATATATATATATATATATATATATATATATATATATATATATATATATATATATATATATATATATATATATATATATATGTATATAAATGTACTTTACATATATAGTATTAATATATATATATATATATATATATATATATATATATATATATATATATATATATATACATATATATATATATATATATATATATATATAATATATATAACAAATATATAATAATATATATATATATATATGTAGTATATATATATATAAACTCTGAGATGGGACGAAAGGATCCCTTTCACTCACGCAAAAGCAACGGCATATGAAAACTTAATTAATTTAGATTTTCAAGTTTTCTAAAAAATTCCAAGAAAAATTATATAAATAGCTGAAGCATATATTATCGCCCCAAAATCATTTAATCCTTTCCTCCCCAACCTCTGCCAAAATAAACAATTTTGCCGCGGAGAAAAGGGTTAAACCTGAGTAACCCTAGATTTTGTAATCTAAAGAATCGAGTAAGGATCATACCATGGGATGGATTCAGTTAGGGAACCATGATCTTGTAGTTTTTCACATATTGATGAAAATCCAATTTCAATTTTGCGCCTTTTTGATCCCTGTCTGAAAGATGATGCCTGTGTTTGTGTTGCGCCAATTTGTGTCACTTCGAGTGTCGAAACTTCTTCATAGTCATTGAATAGCTATATAAAAAAAGTAAAATTGAGGTAAGCATTTTTTTCAGAAACAGCAAATATACAACAAAAATTTTAATAATAATGTATGTTTATAAGCTAACATTTAATAAAATAAGTATTAAATAAAAATAAATAAATAATAAATATTAATATTATTAAAATAAAAACCATAAACGCGCTAAAAATAACTTTTCATAAAATTTGTAATAAATCGATCAAGTTACAAGCCATTATTAGAGTCAAAATTATTAGAATTAACAAAATAATTTTCATACTCAAAGCCAAAGCCTTATTCTCCATAGTAGGGCTGGCCGACGCACTGGGTGCAGTGCATAGTGCGCTGATCTTGATGCGGTGCGGTGCTCATCAAAATTTACCCTTTCTTCCCACCACACAACTCTCTAATACGTTCATTCCTCATATTATCAATTCTTCTCATACCTAACATGCCCCTAAGATTGTCCATCTGAACACATTGTACTTTAGATCTATACCTCTTATTCCAGACCATAGTCTCACTACTATACATTAACATAGGTAACAACATACCCTCATGTAAAACCCTAGCACACTCAAGACTTAGTCCTTTCACATCCACCAAGCACTTTATTTGCACCACCCGCCTTCCTGCCATTCACAACTTTCCTACTACACTCTGCATCTTCCGTTCCCTTTTCATCCAATATATATACTAAATATTTAAACTCAGACACTTGTTCCAGCTGCTCAACGTCCAACATAACTTCACACCGAGGACTGTCCTCGTCCTCACTCACAACCAGGGTTGCATTGGGCAACTGCCCGGGGAGCTGCCAATCTACCCACCCGAGCTGGGCTTTTTATACAAAAAACCGGGGCAAAATGAAAGGCGGGTGTTTTATAAAAAATTATAACGTAGATTGATATAATTATTAAGAACTGAGATAAAAGAACAGAATTATTACATATATTTACACTGTTTTTAAAAAATAACTATATCAATTTTATTAATAGTCACTTGAAGTCTTGAACACAAAAAAAATTTAGGTACATAATTATTATTTTGAAAGAAAACTTAATCATTAGTACAATAAAATGTAATTGCAATATTGTGAAACTGAAAGATGGGCTTTAAAAGATAAACAATAAACATAACTTTTAAACTTAATATATATTACTTAATTAATTTAATTTAATTAATTAACGACATATTAACTATATAAGCATAATTTAATTAATAAGCACTTGGAAATGCTGAACTTTTTAAAAAATTATATATAACTTTATATTTATTTAAGTAACAAACACAGAGAAAAAAAATTGCACATTAGGCCCTATATATAGTAGCTTATACCTATAAGCCTATATAGAATATAGTATTAAGTAAATTTAAGTTTCTTGATCTACTATTGACTACCAATCATCACTTTTTGTATCTTTTAGCAATCTGACACATTACAAGTTTTTCTGCCCTTTCATTCCCTAACCTATTTCTAAGCTTCGTTTAGATCATCCCAAAATTTGAAAATATTTGTTCAATCGAAGCTGAGCTGGCTGGAAGATATGATACCATTATCATTAATTGGCAAAATTTGTTTGTAATTAATTTGTTAGTTTTTGAATTTTTTTTTGCTAATTATGCGCCACCATTTGGCAGGTTCCAGATTGTTTGTCATATTTTCTTTTAACATATACTTGGGATATTCACCCTCATCCTCAATGATAACAATAGTAATGGGGCAATATAAGATGGATTTATATTCCCAATCCATTCAGATATTCTTTCATTTTGTTCTTGTGTAAGGTCATCTTTATATTTTGGGTGGGCTTGATAAGCAACAAGATGAAGAGGCGTTATACATTGGTCAAATCTCTTTTTTATTATTTGTAAGTAAGGTTGTAGCTCTGAAGCATTTATTAAATCCATCCATACATGAACATCTCCCAAAGTGCAGTCATCCTTCAGCAATAAATTGAGAGCAGTGGATACTTTTCTAAGTTTTTTGCAGATGCATAGAGTTCATGTGAATGACTTCATTCTTGATAACTGCCACTTTATTTTTGTCATTGTCAGAATCATGTTCCATCGTAATTTCTAGATAATTCTGATAATTATAAAGAAATCCATCTATGCATGCATCCTGACTACTCATTCTTGTCGAATTTTGCCCACCCGTTTTACCCAAAAAAAAAACTGGATTTTTTAATAAACCCCGGGTGGGCCGGGAAATTTAAAAAAAAAACTGGGTTTTTTGCAACCCTGCTCACAACCCCTCATTTTACACACCCTGCCAAATCTCTCTACCGATTCTCTCAAACTCTCTTCAGATTCGCCAAATAAAACCAAATCATCCGAATATAATAAGTAGGGCACCCTCCACTCTCTTCCATTCACCATCATTCTAACACCATCCCCTGCCACCCCACATCTCTAATTTTTTCATAACTCCATCCATATACAAATTGAATAACCAAGGAGACATAACACATCCCTGCCTCACTCCGCTATTATTATTATTATTATATATATATATATATATATATATATATATATATATATATATATATATATATATATATATATATATATATATATATATATACATATATATATATATATATATATATATATTATATATATATATATTATATATATATATATATATATATATATATACCACTAGTATAAAGATATATATATATATATATATATATATATATATATATATATATATATATATATATTATATATATATCAGTATATATATATATTATTATTATATATATATATATTATATATATATATATTATATTATATTATACTATCTTAAATTTCTAAACTAAATATATATATATATATATATATATATATATAGATATATATATATATATATATATATATATATATATATATATATATATATATATATATATTACCTGGGAGCACAATCTAGCAGCTAATATTTCAAATTCAATGGGAATGAACTCTTCCATATTTACATTTTTTGAAATACGACAGTAGCTTGCAACCTCCATAATATATTCGTAAATAACAAGATACAGCTGCTTCTTATTTTTCTGCCAACACTGAGAGTTGAATGATTTATTACTTAAATCTTGACAAATCTTACCTGCAAATATGTATTGAGCAAAATCATTGAAATTAAATTGTACAATTGGATCAATAAGTTAAGCAATAAATAATTAATAAGAAAAACATTTTAATGAAAGAAGTATTGTTACAATGAAATTATTATCTAAAAACAAATTATTAAGCTGAAAAATAAAATAAACCTGTGTTAAGGTTAGATTAACCAAGCAGTTCTTTAATCAGAAAAAGACTATGATACTGAGGTTTGTTAATCACTGCTAACTTTCAATACTCAAATAAACTGTGATTTACAACTCAAAATCATTTCAGGGTTAGACTAAACACATTAATGTAGCTTAATATTACGAACTGAAGTAAAGTGAATTATTTATAATTAAGATAATGTGTTTAAAAATGAAAATTGCTATATACTTACAAATATTATGATTTAAAAGAAAAAGGATATTTTAATTAATTGTTATCTAGGCATATTGTTAACTATGTAAGTTTAAAATACCCTAATTATGTCTATAGCATACAATTATCTTAGATAAAAAAAAAAAATAACAGCATTTATATGGCGATACATCTATTTATAGTAATATTTTTCAAAAATATTACAGCTAACATTCAATATTTTGGGTTTTTAATTTCAATATTTTGGGTTTTTAATTTCAATATTTATGGGAATACTATTTCCAAGATAATTTAAAATAAGGTAAGTACCATATATAATTTACACTTAAAACTACCAAAGCAAAATAAATTTCCACCTGTTTTGATGTACTTTAGTAGAACATGATACCAAGCAAGAATATCATGACACAACCAGAAAAAGTCTTAGGTAATTATTTTTACCTCCCCATCACCTCCCCATTAAAATGTATTACTCTTAAAGGTTTAATAATTAGGGTATAGCTAATCATATGTCTTTTCATGTTAATACATTAGAAAAAAAAACCTTAATATTCATAGTTCCTGTGACACACAACTTTTAAAATAAACAAGTAATTTAAAATCTAATCCTTTACCTTAATTCTCAATCCAGGCAATAAGCCAAAAATAAACTTACAAATACTTATTCCTTCGTTTCTTAAATCAAACCCTTTCAGAAATATTTAATATTCCTTCGTCTTGTGATAATCCCTCCGAAGAGACTTGTGCTCAACCTCGAACCACGTCGACCTGACTCCCTATCAGCAATACGGCACATATCCGCTTGGTATACTGTTGAACACAAAATCCCCGATTTGGATCCTGTTTTCTGAACACTGATTCTCGTAAACACTGATTTTTCCTGTGGTAGAGAATACTTCTCACTGATTTTTGTAAACAATGATTTTTTCCTGTGGCAGCGAATACTCTCACTTCTGGTATTACGTCCCGACCTCATCCCCTAAAAATGCATAAAATACCTTCGATCAATACTGCCTTAAATTTTTAGCAAGTAAAAAAAGTAAACACATAAAATATAATTTCACTCGTATTTTCACTTACCGTTCAGTACGGGTTTCTAAATACTCTTTTTATTTACTCCTCACTTGGTAACCTTTGCCTGGCTTATTCCTTTTCTTAATTTTCATCGATAGTAACCTTTCGTTCTTCTCTCTGCGTTGTTCCCAGTAATAACACCTTTTTCCTAAATTTCGATTCCAAGTTAAACCTCTCTTCAGTAGTTGGTTTGTTCCATAACACTTCTCCCCTTCTCAAGTTTGTAAACTTACAAACTTAAAAGAACAAAACTCAAAAACAAACAACATTGAACAGAACAACTGATTAAACCTAAAAAACTAAACGTAATCATAATTCCTCACTTCTAAATGCTCTTTTCACCGTCAACCCTATAAAAACAATAATGATAATAATAATAATAATAATAAATAATCCCCCAACGTAATGCACACATAATATTTATAAACCGGTTAATAATATAATAGAACCTAGCACTCAATTCAGTTATTCCAATAATCCGTAATAAAAACTATCATGCTAGTAACCCAAAATATCGATAAAAATAACGAAAATATCAATAACGAAAAATAACAATAAGCCTTTCTTCTACAACACTGTTACTTTTCAATCTTTTTCTTTCTTTGCAGTCTCTCTTCATCACACTATTTCAGCCGCCATCTTTGATATGCTTTTCATCCCTCCCTGCTGAAATTCGATTGTTACTAACTTTCCTTTTTCGAGCCTTAACTTCTCCTTAGCAAAATTTCCCAAGGGTTTCGTTCCAAACACTCTACGGAGCCACCACTGTAATAAAAATACATATTATAATACCTTTGTACTAGTTCATAAATAAACGATAAATAAATTTCCTGTTTTCGTTTTACTCTTTATAATAATAATTTGCAGCAAGGAGGAAGATGAAGTTCAATACAAGTTCATTTTTAACTATATATTTAAAACACAATTTTCAAACATTTATATTCAATAATCCTTAAACTTTTCGTTACGGCTTAAAATAAACAACCTGATAAAATAAACGCAGTTCCTGCAACACACAACCATCTTTAAAATAAACAACATCATATTAAAATATTCATAGTTCCTGTGACACACAACTTTTAAAATAAACAAGTAATTTAAAATCTAATCCTTTACCTTAATTCTCAATCCAGGCAATAAGCCAAAAATAAACTTACAAATACTTATTCCTTCGTTTCTTAAATCAAACCCCTTCAAAAATATTTACTGCTCCTTCATTTTACGATGATCCCCCCGAAAAGACCTGTGTTCAACCCCAAACCACGTCGACCTGACTCCCTGTCAGTAATACGGCACATATCTGCTTGGTTCCCTTTGAGCACAAAATCCCTGATTTGGATCCTGTTTTCTGAACACTGATTTTCGTAAACACTGATTTTTCCTGTGGCAGAGAATACTTCTCACTTCTGGCATTCTGGACACTGATTTTCATAAACATTGATTTTTCCTGTGGCAGAGAATACTTCTCACTTCTGGTATCACGTCCCGAACTCATCCCCTAAAAATGCATAAAATACCTTCGATCAATACTGCCTTAAATTTTTAGCAAGTAAAAAAAGTAAACATAAAATATAATTTCACTTCTATTTTCACTTACCCTTCAATACGGGTTTCTAAATACTCTTTCTATTTACTCCTCACTTGGTAACCTTTGCCTGGCTTATTCCTTTTCTTAATTTTCATCGATAGTAATCTTTCGTTCTTCTCTCTGCGTTGTTCCCAGTAATAACACCTTTTTCCTAAATTTCGATTCTAAGTTAAACCTCTCTTCAGTAGTTGGTTTGTTCCGTAACAATATATATATATATATATATATATATATATATATATATAACTCGTAACATATATATATATAACATCTTATATAGCATATATATATATATATATATGTACTATGCTATATATAACTAACTATGCTGCTCTGCATCGTATATATATCTAATTATTACCATCTTCCAGGTGAGGCTTTCAGCTGTCAGTGGACCAGCTTTTATCTTCTTTCCGAAGGTGAAACTCTTGATCCTGAGCACTCAGAAAACTATTTCCTGGGCTAGCCGTGGATCCCGATACTAGTCGCTTGAGTTATATACTCAGGAAAGGTTTCACTCTTTCAGTGGAATAAAACATCTTCTTCCATTCAGTTCAAAACTCACGTTCTCCCCAGAGTTCTCAGATCGTGCTTCTAGGCGCATAAGATTCAAAAGCTAGTGCAAGGGTAACACCTAAAGCAAAAGGAAGGACAGGTTGCGCTGGCTACTGCCGCCCCTTAAGCCATGCCCGAGGAATAATCTTCATTCGCATATATATATAACATATAGCAATATATGTAATAATAATAACAATAACAATAATGTATATATAATATATGTAATAATATATGTATTAATATGTATATTTCAACTCAATACTGTAACAGCCAGCCAATAATAATAATGTATAGCAATATTCAGTATGTACTATAGTATATATAACCCAATAATATGTAGCCAATATATGCTAACTCTTTATAATATATATATATATATATATCTATATATATATATATATATATACATAATAACAACAATAGCAATAACATAGCCAATATGCTCTTAACCAATAACTGCTAAATGAAAGCATATATCTAATAAATGGTAATAATATATGTATATGTATGTAATAACATAACATGTAGTAATAACCAACTTATAACAATAATATGTATATATAATATATATATGTATGTGTTTATAATATATATATATATAATAACAACAACAATATCAGCAATAACAACAATATGTAAGTATCAATAACTATGTATATATGCATAACTCTTTGCTGCTATAATATATGTTTATATATGTAGCAACAATAGCAATATATCATAGCCAACCAATAACAGCTAGCAATATCAACTGTATATATATATATATATATGTATGTAGCCAGCCAGCAGCTAATAATATATCATAGCATAAGAGTAATTAATATAACTACTAAGTTTATTTTAATAACTCAACACATATATGTATATGTAACCAATAATGTATATGTATATATGTATATATATATATATATATATATATATATCATATAATATATGTAACTATAAATATGAAGTATAATAATATAATAATAATATATATATATATAACAATATATATATATATATATATAATAATAATATGCATATATCTATATATATATATAACATATATGTATAATATATAATATGGAAATAATATTATAAGCGCACCTTAACCATATCATACTTCTGTATGTAATAATAATATATATATACTTTTTATCTGCACTCTAATATAATAACCTTATCTTATGTATATATATATACTGCTATATATATCTTTATATATGATATATATATATATATATATATAAAAGACTTGTAGCTTTAGTTTATCGATATAACATCTTAATTTATATTTATAATAATAGCAAGAACGAGTATTTTATATATCGATATAAAATAAAAAGAGTATGTTCATAGTGTTTTATATATGTGTTTGTATATGCCAATTAATTGCGGGTAATAGCATTCCAAGTTTCGATATTTCAAGTACAATTACACCAATAACAACAACAGCAACAACAACAACCTCCACTTCGTAGTTAGTGAATTTCAGTACTAGTCTGTATGTATGGGTATATATATAACATAATATGTATATATAATAATATATAACATATATAACTCATATATCATATATATAACCAGCAATAACAGCAGCAACCAGCAATTTATGTTTTATTGCATCGAAAAACGATAACATGCGTATATATATATATAAATATATATATATCATAATATATATATATATATATATATATATATATATATATGCTCTCATATATATATATATGCCTAATAACTATATATATATCATATATATATACTGCTTTAAATGATTATTTGCTAGATTTTTATTGATTTTAGAATCTAGAGAATAAAATGTAAATACAATATCTGTCTCATTGTACTTATTAGCTGAAATTCTTGGATGCCATTTTACTTTAAGCTTAATGACAATATTTTTTTATAATAATTTATATTTCTTTATTTAGGTATATATATACACTTCTTTGCTATATATATATATATATATATATATATATACATATATATATATATATATATATATATACATAATATATATATATATATATATATATATATATATATATATATATATACTTCATATATATATATATATATATATATATATATATATATATATATATATATATAAAAATATATGGGCGTATACAGGGGGGCAGTGTGGTTTATTAAGTAAAAAAACTGAAAAAAATACATCAGTCAATAGATAATGAAGTAGTAATTACTAATTACTAACCTATTATAAACATATATTTTTCTAGAAGATTTTTAAGTGTTCAACTTTCATATTATTGAAATAACTAGCTGTGCTTTTATACAGCTAGCTTCTTCTGACAGTATTCTACGCTAGAACTCTTAGTATGTTGATAATATTTGGCGGCTGCCAAGGTTTCTAAATCAATCACGGAAGGCGTACCCGTTGATATTCAGCTGTAGACAGCAACATCAAAAAACAACTGCAGAAATTAAGAGAAATATAACATCAATTTTGAAAGTCATAATTTTCTGCGGAACACGTGAGTTACCGTTTAGAGATATAGACCTGCATGAGGGAATTTTTGAAGACCTGATTAAGCTTCGAATAGAAAGTGGTGATGTGAAATTGAAATAGCATACTCACGGAAAGAAGGATGCGTATGGACGTCTCCGATGATTCAAAATGAACTTTTTAATTTGTGTGGAATTATCATAATAAAACATGATTGTCGCAGGATAAAAAAATCTTTCCACGTGTCCTCCATATTCAGGCCGATGAAACTGCGGATTTGTCAGGCAATATCAGGCAATCTATAAGATTAAGGTTTTTCGATCTTGAAAAATTATTGGTCAAGACGGGAAGAATTTCTGGGGTTTGAAGTTCTTGAAAGGATGGGTGGTAAAACCATTGCCAAAACGATTGATTTGTTTTTAGGAAAAGAAGGTTTGGATCCGTGTATATGCGTTGGTCAGGAGTACGACGGCTGCGCAGCAGCAATGGTAGAGAAAGAACATGGAGTTGAAAAGAAACTGCGGAAAAAATATAAAAAAGGATTATATTTTCACTGTGTAAGCTATCGGCTTAATTTGGTCGTTAATGATTTAAAAATTATTCCGGAAATTCAAAATTCTATTGCCAATAAAGGACATAAACTTTTTCAAAGACTTTCCCCTAAGAAGAAAGTACATTTTCAACTTGTCTAAACTTTGCGAAACCCATTGGACTCAAAAATATCATAGTATTGCTATTTTCCATTCATATATGATAAAAATCGTTGAGGGGTTAGAAATTGTCAAAGGACGGTAACAATCAAACAAGAAAAACAGCTTTTATATTATACTGTACGTCAACAAGACCCAATTTCATTATTACCTTTTCCGAATTAGCCAAATATTTTGCTTTAGTTGAAACAGTGGCTAACATTATTCAAACAAAAAAATATTGACCTTATCCAGTGCTCTGATCATGTTCAAAGAATTTTAAAAGTTGTCAAAGACCACTGCAAAACTGCAGATCAGATAATTGCTGATCTGCTCTTATCCGCCAATGTTATTACTGATGAGTTCCGAGTAGAACTTGCACAACCTAGAAAAGTACAGTAATAACAACATAAAGCAAATCATCTTGCTAAAACTTCTGATGAATATTGGAAGTGTTGTGTACTTGTGCCTTATCTTGACTCACTTTCAACCTCTTTAGAGACTAGATTTTCACATAACCACGTGCCACCATTTCATCTTTTTCATTTGCATCCGTTTCTTATGTTAAGTGCTCCCGTAGGCAGTTTGAGTGAGAAAGTAAAAGGCGTTTCTAGTTTTACGATCTATATATTAACAAAAATCATACCGAAACTGATTTATGGTATACCTTGTGGCTGGATAAAAAAATTAATAAACAAAAGTTGAAAGACTTGGAAATTACTGAAGTCATTAAAGAAGCCGACCCTTTTTTTCCTCAAATTACAAACCTATCTATTAATTGTAATGATGCTAAGGTGTTCAACAAGTACCATTGAAAGGTCTTTCAGCACTCTGTGAAGAGTAAAGACTTGGCTAAGGAACACAATGAACAAAGACAGGCTTAATGGATTAAAGGATGAGTATTCATAGAACATTA
>JABUQX010136947.1:27500-44918 GCA_015478945.1 Trachelipus rathkii
AGTTCTTTTATATGTGTGAAAATAGTTATTTTTCTACCCACTAACAAGTAACCAAATCTTTTGAATATTTTAGTAAGAACTAATAGTTGTTTGCTAATTTCATCATACCTCCTTTCAGTCGGAGATAGAGTTGCCGAATAAAATGCCTATGGACGGCTATCTTGATCGTCCCACAATATTACCCCCGCCAAAGAGTTGGAAGTAGCATTAATGAAAATCTTTATAGGAGTAGATGAACCGGGATAAGCCAGCGTGCACGCGTTCCTTATTGCGTTCTGGACCGCACTAAAAGCTCTTTCAGATCTATCATTCCAAATTATTCTTTTCCTTGAGTATGGCTTCCTTTTCAAAAATTTTTTTTTTTTTTTTTTTTTTTTTTTTTTTTTTTTGTACAGAGATAAACACCGTCACTCAATGGCATAGCCCTAATCAAGGAGGATGTGTACTCATTTAACGTCCGAGCAGGACGGAGCCAAGCCCAAAAAGAGAAAAGCTCACATTCTCCCACCCGACCAGTTGTGACCCTGGGACCCCTCGCTTGGTTTGGCGAGTGCTCTACCTCTGAGCTATCGGGCGCTTTTACATAAATAAATATAAAATGCAATTTTTTAAAAAATACATATATATTATATTATATATATATTATATATATATATATAATATATATATATATATTATATATATATATATATTATATATTATATATAATATATATATATATATATTATTAATATTTACCATCATTACTCATTCGACTACCGACCTATTATTTATCACTGGCTTACCACACTGACCATCACTGTTAGTTATCATTATTACCATGATGGTTATCATTCCACTCATTAATGATCAGGGCATTACCAATTGCTATCTTCCATCACTGCCACTACCCTATCATTATAAATTACTATAATTAACATTAACACCACTATCATCATTATTATTATATTATCATTATCAATATCATCATCACTATCCACTATTAATAACACTATCACCAATTAATAATATTGTCACCAATTAAATAATAACACTATTAAATTAAAAACACTTCACTACTAATTATTAATGTTATCACCAGATTGTAGAACTTTCCAAATCTCTAGCAACCATATGTTAAGCAGCCCTCTTATTGAGCCAAGAAAATGAAGCAGATTCTGAGAGGCATCACGACACAGTTTACATCCTAAATTCATCAATTCAACCAAACAAGGTAACATCATTCGGTAAAATGATAATTTCCCAATTAACCCTCTCATCTCTTTGATAGTCTACGGCCTGTTGCAAGCCAGGATTTCAGCAAACTTTCTCCGGATTAGGTTTGACCCCATCGTTATTGAGGATGAAGCCCAGATATTGTAATTTTGAAACTCTAAATTCACTTTTTCTTCATTAACGCTGATATATAAATAATTTAGTCTTTTCAAGACTGCTTCAACCAGCTCTTCATGCTCTTCAGTTGTTTCTGAAAACAGCAATATGTCGTCAATGTACACATGAAAATTCTTAAGGTCCGACAGTAATATACTTACGAGCCTTTGAAAAGCTGACGAAGAGGAAACGAACCCCATCAGCAGAGATGTAAATGTAAAGGTCCCCAAATTACTTGTGATAGTGAAATATTTTTGACTATCAGGGTCCAAGGGAACGTCCTAGAACCCTTGTGTGAAGTCTATTTTACTTATAATATTTATTGCCTTTTAACGCTAAAATGGCATCGTGAATGTTTGGTAGGCCAAATATATTAACTTCTGTTCTTTTATTCAACTCCCTAAAATCTGTGATTAATCTTACTCTGCCGTCTTTTTTTGTAACACAGAGAATGGGGCAGACCAGGTTGCATTTGTGCGTTTTAATACACCAGCTCAACTAACTGATTTAGCTCTACTTTCGTGGCATTATACAGTTTGTGTGGAATTTTCCTGCCCGGTAGTCTGATTGGTGGGCCGCGGATGGTCGGTTTATATGGGTAAGCACGCGCCAACTCTCTCAATATTCTTTCTGGTATATCCCCCTTTTTCTCTTTCATCCCCAATTCTGCCTCCATTTCTACTCCCACTTTTTTATTCCAACTTTCTTGTTCCCCATATTTATCAATATTTCCTTCCATCTCCTCTGTTGTTTTATTTTGATATGCAAGTTCTCTTTTAAATATGGGTTTAGGAATAAATTTTATACTTATATAAAATGTCATTTAGAGGAAATAGTGGACTAATAGGTAAAGGAAGTGATGTTTGAGGAGAAGCATGCAAAAGATCATTAGAAAGTGCATTTACCATTATTGTTTGTACGAGGTGATCTGGCCTTAAAATTACGGTATGATTGGTAGAGGTGTCTATTAACAAATCTTTTTCAAAATTAATACCAAATCCAAATTATTTAAAACAAATAATTCCTATTATATTTAATTTTACATCGGCTACATAAAATTTGTCTGTATAAATTTTATTCAAACCTATATCTAATTTAACATTAATAAAATCATAGACATTTATTTTTGAATCATTGGCAGCTAAAATGTGACCAATAGGCCGCTTTTGTATATGTATGGGGCTAGCCCTAATCAGGTCTAGTTCGGAGCCAGAATCGATTGTATATACTTTTTTATCTATTCTATTTAATACTTTATACAGCTTAGAGCCCAATACAGAACTTTCAGAGGGGAGGGGGTAACCGCCGTCTTTTCTTGTACGGCAGAGTTATAATTTTCTCCGCCCAAATTAGAATTTAAACATGCACCTACTGTCCTTCCGAAAGCTCTGCTTTCCGTGCTCTTATTACTAATACGCAAATCACTCTCGTACTTATTAATAAAATAATTATCAAAAAATATATAACCATCATGCGTATTAGAATTATAAATATTCAAAACATGACTACTATCAGCTCTTTTATTTTTAAATAAATTAGCAATGGCAACTTTGTCTTTGCTTATTTCGCTTTCAATTTCAATCTCATTTATTTGACAATTAATTTCGGTTTCATTATAATTATTTATACAAAAGGTATCATCAGAATTTTTCTTTATATTTACGTCATTAAGAATAACATTATTATTGCTGATATTATTACTATTGATTTGTTCATTATTAGAATAACGTTCATTACTATTATAGTATTCTCTGTTGTTATTATGGTCTCTCTTTACTTCATTATTATTATTATTATTATTATTATTATTATTATTATTATTATTATTATTATTATTATTATTATTATTATTATTATTATTATTATTATTATTATTATTATTATTATTATTATTATTATTATTTTATTATTATTATTAATTATATGAACCTTATTTACAAATGATACTTTTTTACCTTTTGTTACCGTTGAAATTTTTGACAGCCAGATGGGAAAGACAGTCACCTAGCTAGTTTTCCGACCTTGTAGCGCGAGGGTGGGAGTTTGCTGTTGTCCCCACTTCTTGGGGGTATAAATGTGAATAGAGCGGGCATTCCGATAACTCACAGTTATAGGCCCTATGAAGATGCTTTCTATGGTAGAAGCATAACTCGTTGGATGCATCATTTGGATGTGAGGCAGCATTTTCAAATCTCCTTCGTGGCTGACTCCGTCCCCTCCTTGAATTCTGATGCCTATCTTCTGGTGGTGGCTTTTGAACCAGCTGGCTGAGTGACTCCGCCACTGCTTTGGCATTGGTTAAAATGGCTTGTAGCTAAGTCAAGATTTTCATTTGAGTCTCAGCTGCTTCATCAGTTGTATTTTTACACTCCTGTGAGCGTTGTCGTAAGCGCGGATTTTGGTTTGGATACACTTCTTCTTGAGTCAGTTGATTCACATTCCCCCAATATAGAGGTTCCCTCCCATAGTGGGGAGTTGGCTGATATTTTTTGTGGACGAAGTTCTTAAAGAGATTATTAGCTACAAGAACCAGTTTGTTGATATCATTATCTTGTGCTAATGTATAGAGACTCATTTGCACTTGCGTAGGGAGTTCATTTAAAAAGAATTTTTGTGCAAATTTAGGATTGTTTTCTACAAGTAAATCAAAGTTCTTATGGCCAAGCACATCATTTACTCTGTTGATATAATGACTCGGAAGTTCCTTCTTCTCCATTCCTCTTTTGAAAACGTAACGAACATGTTGCCTCAAAGCTGGGAGGTAGGTCTCCTCTATCCGATTCACTAATTGTTCATAAGCATTATCTCGAAGTGTAAATTGCAGTGTTGACACAAGACTGTTGGGTAGGATCGATGCTAGAAGCCTAACCTTTTCCGCGCCATCATGAATTCCATTGAGTTTAAATACTGCATTTATATCTGATAACCAACTCACGATGTCATAAGCGTCGAAGGCGAGAAGTTGATTCGAGGACAAAGAGCTTGTTTTGATTTTTCGCGCCCTTGAGTAGGCGTATCTCCGCTGGTGGGTAGGTGACCTTGTTAGGCGTGTTCGGGGTGTACAGTCACGAGCACTTTCCGAACTTGAAGAGGACTCTTCTACCAACGAGTGGGATGGTGACTTGTGGGGCGAAGGTGACTTGTGAGGCGAGAGAGACTTCCTCATTTGTTTGCCTCTTAGAGAGGGTTGTTAGCCTCTCCCCACCTTTAGTTGGGGGATGTCTTTCTATTCACCACCATGATTGTTTCCTTGGACAAAGAATGTCTGTTCAAAAGATTTTAGGTCGATGGGTACAAGCGACCGTTACAAAGAGAGTTTTTCTTCCTCTTCCGTTTTTTTTCTTACCGATTTTATTTAATTCTACGACTTTCTTTACACACAAATTTTGTTTGTGTTAATAAAAAAAAATTGTTTCTTCTCGTAGTTTTAGAATTTAGAGTTTAGTTGGCACTCGATTTCACTTTCAAAATTTTTAATAGCGCCTCACACTTATTGAAATCACTAATCACTGTTTTATATATCACCGTTTATTAGTAATTCTTCTATATTTCCGGTCACTGTTCAGAAGGGGTTTTTATAATTATATTATAATTATTTAAAGTCACCCCGGGGTCACCAATGTTGAACTGATATTAATTCAGTCCAATTTAAAAATAATTAATAATTGGGGGATTATAGTTAGTGAAATGAGATTGCGGCAATAGTTTATTAAAACACAAGTGAAATATTAGAGGCACGTCAATAATAATTATTTAGAATGCAATAATGTCAGTAATATACTTAAATTTTATAATAAAGTTAATTGACAAAATTAGATAACGGCTGAATAACCAGTTTTCTGGCCCTAAGAACTGACTCTAAAGCGAACTGCTTGTGCGGGTGCTAAAATCACAATCCTTTTCTTCGGTTGATGCCTCAAGGGTGGCTCCCATAAGAGCAATAATAGTACCCTTAGATAAGGGTAAGGGAGATAAGGGTACCTGGAAGAATTATATGGGAATTAGTTTACTGAGTGTAGTAGGGAAGATATATACTGGTATTTTGGTTGAAAGAGTGCGTCGAGTGACTGAAGGATGATTGAAAAACAAGGTCATTTAGAAGTGGTAGAGAGAATGTGTGGATCAATCTTTACAAACTTGAGGCAATGATCTGAGAATGAGGAGTAGAAAAATAAATTGTATTTAGTTTTTTTTGGATATGCAACAGGCGTATGATATGATTAATAAATAGGGAAACTCTATGGAAGGTGTTATTGATATATGGTGTTGGTGGTAAGCTTCTGAATAGAATCAAAGTATATACGACGATAGTGAAGCGTGTGTAAGAATAAGTGGAGTTGAAAGTGATTGTTTTAATATTAATTGCGGAGTGGGGAGGGATGTGTTTATGTTCTCTTGGTTACTTCAATTGTATTGGATGGGGTTGATTACAGATTAGAGGTGGGGGTGGCAGGAGCACTGTGTTAGAATGAATGGAGGAATGGAATAGAATGGGAGGTGCCCTACCTATTATTGCGGATGAATTTGGTTATGTGCGGTGAATATGAAGGAAGTTTGAGAGGATTGGTAGAGAGATTTGGCAGGGTGTGTAAAAGATGTTTGAAAAAGTAAACGTAGAAAGGATTAAGGTTATGGTTTGTGAGTGAGGAACAGTTCTCGGTGTGAAGTTATGTTAGATGTGAGCAGCTGGAACAAGTGTCTGAGTTTAAATATTTAGCATATATGTTGGATGAAAAAGAGAACGGATGATGCAGAATGTAGTAGGAGAGTTGTGAATGGCAGTGAATGTGCTGGTGCAATTAAATCGTTGTGGATGTAAAGGGACTAAGCCTTGAGTGAGCTAGGGTCTTGCATGAGGGTATGTTTTTTAATAATAATGAAAATGATGAAAATTTAATAAACACAAAAAAATAAATTGCCTAGGGTAATGTAATTAATGTCATAGTCGAAAGCTAAAAGTAACGGAGTAACGGCGCTTGGTTACTTTTCTTTTCAAAGAAACTGAATAACGATAACGGAACTACTTTTTCCCAGTAACGGAGTTGATAACCGGAAACTACTTTTTTGAGTAACGATGCCACCTCTGTATATATATATGGCACGATCCGTTACTTCCGTTACTCCGTTACTAACGGAACTAGTTTTTTGAGTAACGAAGTAACGGACTCGTTACTTTTTCTTTCATATAACGCGCCGAATAAATTCCGTTCTTTTTTTCTCCGTTACTTTTTAGTCCGTTACATTTTGTTCGACTTTCTTTGAATGTTGATAGCCAATTGACCACCCCGGTAAAGATAAAATATCCTTTTAAAACATATATATATATATATATATATATATATATATAATATTATATAGAAATGAGCTAGAGTATTATTATATATCTTTAAAATATTATATAATATATTATATATATTATATAATATCTATTTATATATATATATATATATATATATATATAATTAATATATATATAATATATATATACAGTATGACTCTACGATTTTATCCTACAGCTTTTTCTCAAAAGTATAAGAGATATTTGCTTTAAACTTGGAAATGTATATATGGGATAAGCTCGAATCCATGTAAATTTCATTTGTAGGATGTATATAGAGGGGTCTCACCCCCGATAGCGTAGCCGCTACGCCCGCTTACCCTCTTGGCTTTCCAAACCCGAGATTGAGTTAAGCTTAACCTATTTATCGACCCAGGTGTTCGATGCGTGAGAGAGAAGAAGCGAGGAGCGCGCAGCGCGCGTGCGTGCACACTACACCAAATGTTATTATTTTATTATTCACGTCGAAGATTCGATTTCCCAAGGAAATCGAATCTGAGTCGAAAAAGATCCCTGTAAGGGATCCTTTTTTTACGCACTCCGACTTTGCGTTCCGCCGTGGCCGCGTCTTCGCTTCCGGTTCCGACTCCGACGTTGAGAGCCCGTCTCGTCTCCGACTTTCGTATCGGTGCTAAAATTTGGAGGAGTGGTTAGATGATGAGGTAACCTCATTGTATACGAAGTTACGTTCCCGTGGGTCCCGCCCGAAGGGGGACACCACCAACCCCCCAAAAACCTAAAAATGGATTAGAAAGCTGAAATTTGGTAAAAGAATTCAGAGTTGAGTTTCTAGAAAGACGTGATAGTGAATCTGTGGAGTTGGGCTCCGGTCACGGTGCTGACCATCTGCGCGTTGCTAGTTAATAAACAGTCGTATACAACAATGTTGGTGTCCCTATATACGTTTTCAAGGTCGTAGAGTTCGATATGATGATTATAAGTCTGTGTAGGGTGTCTAGGACCTCCCATTAGGGGGTCCCGACTGAAAAAAGAGCACAGAGTGGGAGCAAAAAGCAAAGGAGGAAGAAAGAAGGAGAAAGATGAATAAGGAGGGAAAGAAAGGAGGAAGGAGTTTGACTCAGAGGAGTAGAAAGTGACTAGCTGCACCGGTGCTGGCTCGGTGCGGTGCCGAGTTATTAAATATTAGTGTAATGATACAATATTGATGTCTTATATATGTTATTGGGTCCTTAGATCTTTCGAAAATAATGGTTTCAGAACCCTAAGAAATAAAATTTCTTATTCTTTTTATGCTTATCACCTTAAATTTACGTTTTATAACTTACAAATTTACGTAAATCACTAAATCAAACCCCATCCAACTACCATCCACTCCTCCAGCCCCTCTGTGACTATTGATCTATTGATATAGTCAAATTTTGAGTATCATTTTTGGATAAACATAAATAAATCAAGTTCTTTATACAAAGATCAGACAATATATGCTTGACGTACAAAGTTTTCACATTAATAAAGTTTACTTAGCATCATCTGAACTAATGAACATATAACGCCACGAAGAAACTTAGCCCATCTTTAGCAGGAATAAATGCGTTACGCTTAACAAAGTTTCACCTTAACCCCAGTAAAGTAACTTAACATAAACATCCAAAACGTAACTTATTCACCCTTTGTCAAGCGTGTCTCTAACAAAACAATGTTACACTTTTAACACTTATCATGTTTATAATGTAAAAAAATTTGCATAACCGTGTGTAATATATACAAAGCCGATGAGGATACGTCTAAGTAACAAAGCTTTTCAACATTAATAAAGCTAACATAGCATCAACAGAACTATATGTACAAAGGCAACCCAGACACATCTTAAGCAAGAATAAACTGCAACCTTAAAAGATCCAACTTAGCACCATCATAATACCTAACGAGTTAAGACGAACAAAGTAAAGTTTTAATTCTCTGTAAGCCTAAACTATGAACATAACATACTTAACACACAACGGCTACACGAAATAAACAGCCAGCCCAAACATCTTAAACAACAAAAGCGTACATAAGGGGACCAGTAAAACATGTTTTCAGGTGTATAAAATAATAATTTCAAAATAAAAAGAACATAATAAATAAATCTTCTACATATAAGTTTTTCACATCTAAAACATCTAATCAGCGTGACATAGGCTTCTGTATAATTGAATTTAAAGTTCTATATGGTTTCTGCCAGAGAATTCAACACCATCCGAAATGGATCGTATGCTAAATACAACTGCTGCACTACATTTTTCTGCATATTTCGGTTCAACAGCATTCACTCGCTCCCGCCAGAGAGAAGTAAACGAATCCTGGCTGATAGTTATTACGCATTTCTGTATACTGCATTAATAGGGAATCAATGTTTCGGGTGTAAATACGTAGATACACCATCGCTATATGAATTAAGTCTCGAATATGGGACACCTTTAGATGAGAATCTAAGTCATTTTTCATGTTAAACAAAGCTGTTTTATTTGCAGATGTCTGAACACAGTGAAACCTATACACGTACGCATAAATGTGACAGCATCATTGGGTTTCCAATAGTGCGTACATCAATACTTTAAACATTATCAGATTCAGTGAAAGCAACATCTATTCTATAATCCGCTCAAACTGTCACCTCTGATTTCATCAAGAAACGATGTCCCAGATACACATACTCAGCCTTTATCCAAGCTTCGAGGCTGTCGATAATCTGGAGGAATTCTTCAACTGATATGATTAAAGGTATATTACTTGCACCTCCAATTGGAACACAGTTAATATATTGCTCTCCATTCGTTTTACGAAAAAATGTAAAAGTGACACAATCGTGGGGTATTACAAAGTCCCGTAAAGAGGACGTCGCTAGGAGCAAAACGGAGGTGTCAATAATCACACAAGCGATAAAAATGTCTTTACTGCCGAAATTCGTATGTATAACAGATCTACAAGGTTATGAGATTCTTCTTTCACAAGCAGAAGAAGTAAACAAGACACGTACGTACGAATGAACACATCCAGCTCAAAAGTATATATTCTCGAGGTTGTTCGAACTGTTTTGTTGTCTGTTGTTGCTGATCGTGTTGTTTTTGCAGTGGCGGTTTTTGGCTGTTATGGTTTGTTGTTTGTTATTGTTGTTGTTGTTGTAGAGGTAAGGTTCCTGTGTTATATTCAACGTCTCATTTATCACAAAACATTGATTAATTATCATACTGATCACGATATGCTCTAGCGATAAGCTTTCCAATCAATAAAGCTAACATGCTGTAACATGAACTAATAAAATAATGTAAAAAGACAAACCTGACACACCTTATGCCCGAATAACTGCTATCATTAACAAAGTTCCATATTTGCCAATAAAGTAACTAACATTACAACAAAAGTAACCTAGTCACACGTTTTTTCAAGCATGTCTCTAACAAATCTATGGAAATTTTTGTTTTTAAGCTTATCTCTTTTAGACTACTTCCCCCTTTCAGACAATTTCAACTCGAAACATGAAAATGTTACCCTTTAACTATTTGCATAAGTGATGCAATACTTATTTATATTTATTAAAACAAAAAATGTTAATCTGGCAACTGCGTATCATACAGAGGTGATTTGACAGCACTGTATAGACTTGGGGGCTGAGTTATTATATAAATCAGTGAGCTACTCGATGGTGTATTCATAAATAGCAAAAGTCTAAGGCAAACCTAACATTATTCACCAAAACTTAACCTAGGCTCACGTTTCTTAACACATCATCATCAGGTAAACACAGTAATATCTTCCAAAAACTCATCATTTCTCTAAATAATCAGCTTTACATTGACATAGTAATACTTAACAAGGATTTATCATACAATCTTGACCAAATTATCATAACAACCACCGATAATTTGTAACATAACATAAGTTTTATCCAACATAACACAAAAATAAATTTTTATATACTAAACCATACGAATATATCTTAACACCAACACAAGTCTTTAGCGTCATAAAGCTACATATGCATAACCGCAACTAAAGAATATAATGTACAAATGCAAACTTAACATACCTCGTGTATGAATAATCAGCTAAAATCAGAAAGTTCCCTACTTGTCAAAGGTAAAGTAACCAACAGTCACACAATACTCGATATGTTCCTACTTTTCTCACATATCAAGCATCAGGTAAAGCCATCATCTACAAAGTATCCTTACAAAGTGACCAATCTCAATCAAAGATACAAATTCTGGAACTTATGAAATTAACCACCACTTCATCAAAGTGGTCCAACTCGTTTTGAGTATAAACATCATTTGAACTAGAATAACAAAGACATTAGCAAAATTCTAGCGGCAAACCAACATTAACCAGCAAAAAACTTAACCTAAGGCTCGTCTTCTAAAACACATCATCCGTCCAGGTTAACACAGTATATTTACAAAAATCATCATTTCTCTAACAATCAGTGTTATTTCCACTTGTCATAGTATATTTAACATAACGTACCTAATTCAATAAAACAGTTTTCATTAATCCAGTAATCAAACACCCATCATGGCAGTCCCCTCTCCCCCCGCCGCTCTTTTATATCTCAATTGATGGTTCTCCCATATCATCTTTGGACAACATAATAAAAATACCAAGTTCTTTATAATACTAACCCTACGAATTCTCTTAACCAACAAAGTTTTGCATCAATAAAGCTAACCAATCATAACGCGACTAGGAATATAAATGTACAAATGCAGACCCATAACATACCTCACGTCTGAATAATCAGCTACATCCTGAAAACTTCCCTACTGATCAAGGGCAAAGTAGCTAAAGGTCAACAATCTCGATATGTTCCACTTTTTGAAGCACTTATTAAGCTAGCCGGTAAAGCCTTATTCATCTAACAAAATCCCTTAAGCAAAGTACCAAATCTAATCAAAGATGCACCGTTTTGAACATGAATTGACACTTATCTTCATCAAACAAAAGTGGGTCACTCTGCGGTATAACATCTTTTGACTACGAATAAAACATAGGCATTCGCAAAAGTCTAGGGCAAACCTGACATTATTCAACAAAAACTTAAACTAGGCTCCACGGTTTCTAACACATCATTGTCATTAACACAGTAATATCTACAAACTCATCATTCTCCTAACAAATCAGGTTATTCTCACATTGGATAGTAAATATTTGACCTAACATACTTAACTACGAATAAATTTTCATTAACCACGAGTATCTGAAGCAACACATTACCTTCCGAGAGAAAACCAGGGGGGAACCCCTTGAAAGGTTGTGAATCCTGCGAAGGGGGATCACCCGGAAGGGGTGTAAGCGGGGCTTTGGGCATTCAGCCCTGGGCTGAGGCCAAAGCCGCTTACACCCACTTCGGGTGATCCCCTTCGCAGGCTTCACACTTTCAAGGGGTCATCCCCCTGAGTTTTCTCTCGGAGTTATGTGTTGCTTCAGATACTCGTGGTTAATGAAAATGTTTATTCGTAAGTTAGTATGTTAATGTTAATATATATATACAATGTGGAATAACACTGATTTGTTAGAGAAATGATGAGTTTTTGTAAGATAATTACTGTGTTAACTGACGATTATGTGTTAAAACGTGATCCTAGGTTAAGTTTTTGTTGAATAACTGTCGGTTTGCCCTGACTTTCTGCTAAGCCTATGTTTATTCGGTAGGTCAAAATGTTATACTCGCAGGAGTGACACTTTGATGAAGATAGTGTCAATTCATAGTTCAAAACGGTGGCATCTTTGAATAGATTGGTCACTTTGTTAAGGGTTTTTGTTAGATAATAAGGCTTTACTTGTTGCTAAATATGTCAGCAAAGTGGGAACATATCGAGTTTTGTGTGACCTGTTAGCTACTTTGCCTTGATCAGTAGAGATTTTTTCAGGATTGTTGCTGTTTATTCATACTGAGTAGTTTAAGGTCTGCATTGTACATTATACTTCCTAGTCACGGTTTATGAATTGTTAGCTTTAATTGATGCTAAAACTTTGTTGGTTAAGCCTATATTTCGTTGGTTAGTATATCAAGAACTTATTTTTAATGTTATGTATTTGTCCAAATGATACTTGAAATATGACTTGAGTCAATAGTTCAATAGATCACAGGCGGGTGGGATGGGTAGGGGACTGCATGGATGGGTGGTTTGATTTACTGGATTAATGAAAACTGTTTATTCGAAACATAGGTCGTCATGTTAAATTTAATTACTTGACATTGTCTGCAGAACACTGATTTGTTAGAGAAATGATGAGTTTTTGTAAGATATTACTGTGTTAACTGACGATGATGTGTTAGAAACGTGAAGCTTAGGTTAAGTTTTTGCTGAGTGGTTTTCCCTAGACTTTTGCTAATGTCTATGTTTATTCATAGGACAATTGATGTTATACTCAAAACGAGTGACACTTTGATGAAGCTGGTGTTAATTCATAGTTCCAGATGTTGGTATCTTTGATAGATTGGTCATTTGTTAAGGGATTTTTTGTTAGATAATACTGGTTTACCTGATGCTGATATGTGAGAAAAGTAGGAACATATCAGTTTCGTTTGACTATTAGTACTTTACTTTGACAAGTAGGGCAATTTCAAGATGTAGCTGATTAATTTCATACAGAGGTATTAAAGTTTGCCTTTGTACATTATAATCTTAGTTGAGTTTATGATATGGTAGCTTTATTGACGTAAAGCTTTGTTGGTTAAGCATATATTCGATGGTTAGTATATAAAAGAACTTATTTTTGTGTTGTTTGGATTAACACTTTGTTTTGTTTCAATTATTCGGTGGTTTGTATGATATTGGTCAACGATTATGATAAATCTTGTTAAAGTATTATATGTCAATGTAATTAGTAAATGATGGGAGAGAAATATGCTTGATCACCTGCATGAAAATTAAGACTGGGATGAAATGTTAGTTCTTTACTGGTGTTTAAATATTTTTTATGCAAACAATTTTCTTAATAAGAGTTATAGTGTTACGTTGTCGCACAATTTTCTGAATTATAGCTCTAAAAGTAGCTATTTAATAATGAAAACCTTGTTATGATAGCATATATTCAATGATTAGTTATATAAAGAACTCATTTGCGCTATGTTTAATCCAAATGATAGTCCCTAATGCTAGCGCTAAATCATTGTTACTGTAAAATAACATTGATATGTTAGCGATATGCTTGGAAAAAGAGGAAATGGTTAGCTATTTGTATGCTGTGCTAGTCTTTAATGCTTTAAGTTGGAACTTTGTTAATGTTAGTTGTTTATTCGTATGTAAGGTGGGTTAGGTTGAATCACAAGAAAGTCGCACAACCCTCATGAACTAGCTCGACTAATGTTAGTTTATTAATAGACACATGTTACTCAAAACTCAAACGTTGGTTGGTATATACAGAACGAACTTATCTATGTTATTGTTGTTGTTGTTGTGTGTTGTTGTTGTTGTTGTTGTTGTGTTGTTGTTTTTTGTTGTTGTTGTTGTTGTGTTTTTGTTGTTGTTGTTTGTTGTTTGTTTGTTGTGTTGTTGTTGGTTGGTCGTTGTTTGTTGTTGTTGTTGTTGTTGTTTGTTGTTGTTGTTCGTTGTTGTTGTTGTCTGTTGTTGTTGTTGTTGTTGTTGTTGTTGTTGTCTAAGAGGATTATATAACCTTTTTGAACTGATATGGCTCGTTCGTGCGTCTTATTCTTGTTTACTTTCTTCTGATTGGGGTGAAAGAGAATCTCATTACCTATAAGGGTTGTTTACGCATACGATTTCCTTCAGTAGGATATTTTTCGCTGTACCGATGACATCTCTCCGCATCTCCACGTCTGTTGTTGATATCTTCACGAGGAGCTTCGTTATTCCAAACGGTTGTGTCAATAAATTTATCGTCAAAGACCTGAAGGATACCGAACATTGCTTGTATCCTGCCAGGAGTCAAATAATAGACCTTTAATTCGTTTGTTCTGATGGACATCAAGAATTATCGCATCGCTGCTGGCATGGCAGAGGATAAGGGTATGTTCATCCATGGTTCGACGAGTGTGAAATATCTTATCAGAGTTGACAGTGTGGAGGTCATAATATACAGATAGACGTTGTGCTCTCGTCGTGTGAACAATATTAAAACCTTGATGTACGCCAACTGTCTGGAAACCCATCGATTTGCTGGTGACCTCATGCGTACATTATAGGTTTCACGTTCGAAATCTGAAACTTACAAAGCATTCGCTTAAAATAAAAAAACGAATTAACATCACACCTTAAAGACTGTTGACATACTTGAAGGACATAATACATATAGAACATGTGTAATTAATGATATTTACACGCGAAAAATGTGTTTCCCGTATATATACAGTGTACAGAGTGCAATTAATATATCAGCCTGGATAGTTTACTTCTCTTTGATGAGAGAATGAGTGCTGTTGAATCAAATATACCGATACAAATGCTTTAAGTGTTGCTTGAAGGCAATTTATCCTTACATCCTTTTAAAGGATGTTGAATTCTTTAGAGAGATATATAGAAGTTACCCAACTTGAACTATGTTCGCTGAATTGATGAATTAATATATTTAAAATAAACTTATATTTTTATGTGTTTATATGTTTTTCATATTTTATAAATATATTTTCAGTTGAAAAGAGCTTTATGCAGCCTACATAAAAACATCTAAACAATAAGAAATAAAATGTTAAATTTTAAACATATTCATTCTGTAATCTGAGATTTTAAGATTCAAACTTGGGTCCCTTCAATATGTCTCTCTAAAGATTCAACATCTTTTAAAAGGATGTAAGATAAATGCCTTCAGCAACACTAAAGCATTTTTCGGTATATGTTGCTTAAGCAACTGATTCTCTCCATACAAGAGAGAATAACACCAGCTGATTGTTATTAATGCACTCCTGTACACTGTATTATACGGGAAACCACATGTTTTGGTGTAAATATCATATTACACCATGTGCTATACGTATTATGTCCTCAAGTATGTCAAGTTAAGGTGTGATGTAATTCGTTTTTTTTTATTTAAGCAATGCTGTAATATTTTCAGATGTTCGAACTGTGCAAACCTATTACATGTACGCGATGAAGGTCACACAATCGATGGTTTCCAATAGTTGCGTACATCAAGGCGTTTAATATTGTCATACAAAAACAACGACGAGAGCCCAACTCTACTATTATGACCTCTCACACTGTCACCTCTGATTGATATTTCACTACTCGTCGAACACATTGGATCACATACCCTTATCCTCTAAGCCATGCCAGCAGCGATGTCGATACTCTGATGAAATCCATCAGAACAACGATATGGTCTATATTTTGACTCTCTGGCAGGAATACAAGCAATGTATCGGTATTCATCAGGTTGACGATAAAATTTTACTATTGACACAACGTTGGGAATAACGAAGGTCCTCGTGAAGAACAACAGACGTGGAGAAGCGGGGAGATGTCATCGTACCAGTACCTGCGAAAAAATATCCTAAATGAGGAATCGTATGCGTAAAACCCTTAAGGGCTACTGAGATTCTTTTTTCACCAATCAGAAGAAAGTAAACAAGAATACAACGCACGAAACGCGCCATATCAGTCAAAAAGGGTAATATTCTCGTTTAGACAACAAAACAACAACACAACAACAACAACCAACAACAACAACAAACACAACAACAACAACAACACAACAACAACAACAACGACAACAACAACAACAACAACAACAAACACAACAACAAAACAACAACAACAACAACAAACCAACAAACAACAACAACAACAACAACAACAACAACACAAACAACAACAACAACAATACATAGTATAAAAATAAGTTCTTTATATACCAACCAACGAATATATGCTCACGTAACATTGTTTTAAAATATTAATAAATTAACATAGCATTACAGAACTAAGAATATAAGCACAACGAAATACCTAACACACCTTACGATAAAAATTAACCCCAACTAAAACCAATTAAAAGTTTTCCATACTTAATGCAGTAAGGACCTAGCACAGCATACAAAAAACGTAACCTATTCATCTTTTTAAAGCATATCTCTCATATCAATGTTAATTTTCATTAACAACTGATTTACTAGCAATTTAGACTATCATTCGGATAAACATAGCGCAATAAGTTCTTTATATACTAATCATTGAATATATGCTACCATAACAAGGTTTTCATAATAATATAGCTAACATAGCATATATGAACTAAGAAATATGTACAACGACAAACCTAATACAACTTAAGCAAGAATAAAGTGTTAAACATTAACAAAGCTCCACACTTACCACCTGTAAAGTAATAACATTGCTACAAAACGTACCTATTCATACTTTCCAAGCATATCTCTAACATATTAACGTTAATTTTACATTGACATAGTATTACATTTAACAAGGATTTATCATAATCTCGACCAATTATCACACAAAAACGAAAATTGTAAACATAACAAAGTTTTTAATCAACATAACAAAAAATAAGTTTTTTATTTACTAACCAACGAATATAATGCTTAACCAACAAAGTTTTAGCGTCAATAAAGCCACCATATCAACCGCAACTAAGAATATATGTACAAAGGCAAACTTAACATACCTCGTGTATGAAATTAATCAGCTAACATCCTGAAAATTCCCTACTTGTCAAAAGTAAAGTAGCTAATAGGTCACACAATACTCGATATGTTCCTACTTTTCTCACATATCAGCAACAGGTAAAGC
>JABUQX010136948.1:0-2500 GCA_015478945.1 Trachelipus rathkii
CCATACTTATGAAAAAATCATATTGGGTTTTGGTTTGTCTTTTTCAATCGACAATTCGGATACTTGGATGAAATTTTTCGTCGACTACAATAAATGGCAATCTCATGATAAAAATGTCAGCTGTAACAACGATATTCTTAAAGGTATACTTATGAAAAATATTTCTGATTCTTTAAATGTTAACGCCTTCCCCCAAATCTTTTATTTAGCTTTAAATAGTCTCAAATTCAATCAAAACATAGTTATTTCTAAATCAGATAAAGGTAATTTAATTGTTATAATGGACAAACATACATACATCAACAAATGCTACGATCTTTTAAACGACAATAATATATATTCACCTTTAAACAAAACCCCCAAAATACTAGCAAAATCAATTTAACTCTGCTCTTAAAAACATTTTTAAAGATCACGAAGATGTATTAAAAAATCTCACCTCATATATGAACTCTCCCTCACAATTCTATGGACTCCCGAAAGTTCACAAAAATAATACCCCCTTACGTCCGATTATTTCTAATATAAATAGTATCACTATAATTTATCCTCATGGTTAGCAAATCAGTTGAAACCCTTAATCAATAATATATCCACTTCCCATTTAAAAAACTCTGAAGAATTCATATCACGCACCAAATCATTAAACCCTTCTTCTCATAAATTCTTAAGCTTTGATGTCATTTCACTGTTTACGTCAGTGCCTGTCCCTCTCACCATAGACCTTTTAGAAAGATACATTACTGAAAACAATTACAATTTGTCATTCCCTTTTCAAACTATTAAAAAACTTATCAATCTCTCCCTTCAATATAATTTTTTCGTTTTCAATGGTCAATTTTATACCCAAGCATCTGACTTAGCATGGGTTCACCCCTCTCTCCAATTTTAAGTAATATTTATATGGAGTTGACCGAACATTTTCACATCCTTTCCAATCCGTTACTTAACAACAGTTTATGGCTCAGATATGTGGACGATATTTTTGTAGCACTTCCACATAATACAAATACACAAGATGTCTTAAATTTCATCAATTCAGTGCATCCTTCCATTCAATTCACGTTAGAAAATCCTTCCAATAATTCCCTACCTTTCTTAGATACATTAGTCAGTTGGCAGCATTCATCACATTTACAATATACCATTTACAGAAAACCTGCTTTCACTCCTAACTATATTCACTGGTTTTCACATCACTCCAAAAATACAAAAAATGGCATACTTTCTTCTCTATTTCTGCGTGCATTCCGTATTTGTTCCCCACCTTTACTAAAATACGAAACAAAGTATTTACATAAAACTTTTACCACCTTATTATATCCCAATCACATTATTAATCAAGCTTACAAAAAAGCTAAAAGAAGTTATTATGGTTCCAATCCTCCAAAGACAAAAAAATTCTTCTTTTCTACCTATACCTCATTTCCCACTACATAATATTAAAAAAATTATTCCTAAAAATATTACTCTTATCCCTTCCAATCTTATTTCTCTGAAAAATACTTTTAGACCCCCTAAATGTAAAGAAAATGTTTCTGACAGCTGCGTCTATCAAATACCTTGTACATCCTGTGAAAAGATATATGTAGGTGAAACCATAGATTTTTCAAGAAGAAAAAAAAACAACATTTGGCAGATTTGAAAAAAGACAGTATTAATTCAGCTCTTACATATCATAGAAGATCCTTTAATCACCTTATTATCATTGACAATATGAAAAACATTGGAAATGTTACTAATACAAATGCAAGAAGAATCCTGGAATCATTCTATATCTATAATTCGAACAATTTTAATAAACAACCTGGTGAGGTAAAATTAGACCATTTGCAAAATGAATATATGAAATCTTCAAGATACTTCCAAAATTCTCTGAAGAAGATAACCAACCAACAATAGGTGCTTTCTACGTTAGCAGTTTTCAGATGCGTTGTTCCTTTGCCTGAAGAGGTCTCCCTGATGGAGACGAAAGCTTGCAATCATTGTAACTTTTTTTAATTGTTTTTGTGAAAAATCTGTTTTTTAATCAATATGTGTTTTTCTAATATTGAGTAACTAAATAAAAGAAAAAAAATATTTTAATCCAAGGGCTTTCTCTCTCTCTCTCTCTCTCTCTCTCTATATATATATATATATATATAGATATAATATATATATATATATATATATATATATATATATATATATATATATATATATATATATATATATATATATATATATATATATATATACTTTGTAGTGAATCCAAGACGTGTTTAAAGTCAATTGAAAAATATATATTTAATAGGAGATTCCAGGATGAGATATTTGTTCAGGAAATTTGTCTGGGTAAGAAAAACTATTTAATGCTTTTATCACTTTTAATCCAACAAATAAAATTAAAAATTAATCTTCATTTTTTTCTTTTCTTTTTTTTTAAGTAAATCATCACATTCGTTTACTCTTCCTATTATAAAGATTATTTTAAGGAATATTGTATTTATATATATATATA
>JABUQX010136948.1:10000-12500 GCA_015478945.1 Trachelipus rathkii
TCATCGTCAAGTCTGAACATCGAGGTGGCCATGAGATGTCTGATTCATGTACATTCCATGTCCACTAAATTCTCTGTTTGGGTATCCTCTTACCTGGAGGGCAAATGGGCCGAGGCACCATCCTGTTGGAGAATAGCAGACTCCCCAAACCCACTCTTTCACAGCGATGGAATGAACCATTCATGAAGCATGGTCAGCTAAGCAATGTGATAAATACTTGAGGTAAAGAAATGAGAGTTTATCATGATATCTGCAAAATCGTCTCCCACATCAAAAATTTGCCCGTTGATCGATTTATTCATAAAAATGTGGTTTGATCTTACATCAGAAAAAACTTTCTTGCAGCGACAGCTCATATAAATGGCACACTCATCAGTGAAACCGTAGCAACAGAGTTTCGCAAGCATCCTCACGGACGTCTATATCCGTATCGGATAGTTCATTCATACATGATGGTTTAAATGGTATTAATCCTAAATTCGTTTCATAATTTTCATGATAGTTCACCTCGGTATGTCCAGATCAGACGATCTCTTTCGAAAAGATTTGACGAACGAGCTGATGCATGATGTCCACTTTTTTCATACAACGTTTTCGTGCTTGTTTGCGTTTGTTTTCCGTCAAGAGTGCTTCCGGTGTCAAAAGGCATCTTCTATCAGGTGTAAAGGGTGTCACGCTTAGAAGAAGGGTTATTGAACCTCTGTGTATACTATTCACATATTTCATTTAAACTTATTCCCTCTGTTGTCTGATCACGTGCACATATACTTGCTAAAAGTAGTTTTTCTACATAGACACTTGTATCATCCAAGATGATATAATGATAACCAATTAATTTGAAAAACAAAATCATTCAGTTTACACATCGAAGAATCGTTGTTAGTAGTTATGAGTGTATTTTGGTCCGCAACTTTATAAAATTAAGGAGGTTTTAAGGTTGGTTAGAGAGGTTGTATCCCTCTGAAACTTGGTACCCCCCCCTTTTGATGACGTATCCTCGTCAACAGACAGTGAGACATCCAGCAAAAAGCGTCAGACCACCATTCTCCATTCTATATCGAAAATATTCAAACAGAAGAGAGCTCTTGAGTTGTTTTACAAGTAAGTGTTTTATTTTAAGTGCAGGTTAACTATAAGTGGTGTCACAACCAGGGTTGTGGAGTCGGTTAAAAAAAATTCCGACTCCGACTCCGACTCCAACTCCACCCTCTTCAAAATTATCGACTCCAACTCCGACTCCGACTCCGACTCCGACCTCTTGAAAATTACCGACTCCGACTCCGACTCCGACTCCGACTCCACCCTTTATATAAATGACTTCGACGACGACTCGACTCTGACTCCGACTCACCCTCTTCAAAATTGACCGACTCCGACCCGACTCGATCCGACTCCACCCTTTTTCAAAATTGCTGACTCCGACTCCGACTCGACCCTCTTCCACTCTTCAAAACTACCGACTCCCCGACCCACGACTCCGACTCCGACTCCACAACCCTGGTCACAACTAACAGGTTAAAAAACTAACAGAATACATACAGTCCATACAAAAATTTTCCAATTTGAAATACCAAGTTTCATTTGTCATTATCATTTCTCATCAAATATTTTTGCTTCTAGATTTCTGCTACATGACATTGGTCCTATTCCCATTGTAGAGTCTGAGTTCTTTGCCGAGTTCCTATCCTACCTGAACTCTGATTTACCCTCCAGAAGAAAAGTGATGAGGGATCTTGATGTCACATGTAAAATAGGGAAGGGTGATTTAACCAACATTATCAGTAAGGTCAGTTACCACAACCGCAGACAGCTGGATTGGTAACAACAGGAGTTTTCTGGGTATGGTTCATTGGATTAATGTGAATACTTTAAAGAGAGAGAAGACTGTCCTTGCTTGTAGAGAGTTATCTGTCTTAAACCAGCACAGTCCTAGCCAACAATATCACGGATATTCATCAACAATTTGGCATAGAGCATAAAAGGTCAGTAAAAATCAATATGAAATAACAACCTAATGCTGAAAAATATAACCTAAATGACTATGTACTGCAACTGAAGTATCAAAGCGGTTGTCAGGTTGTCTGTATTACAACAGATAACGGTGCAAATTTCTGTGCAGCCTTTCGGGTGGATGATCATGCAGAAACGGGTGACGAAGAGGAAGAACAGGTACCGATTGCAGAGATAGTGGTTACGCCTGAAGAGATGGAGCAAATTCGTAACACAGAGGCTCTACAGACAAAGCCTCTCCAGCTAGAAAATCTGCTTGAAGAACATGATGCCCTTAGCCTACCAAAACATCGCCGTTGCATTTCCCACACATTAAACATCTTGGCTACTAAGGATGTTTCAAATGTTCCTCGCTGGTCCTCTGGTGCCAAGGATCCATTTAATAAGACACTTGCCAAAGCACAGGCATTGTGGAATGCCCAAAACAGGAAAACTACAACTGCTGCGAGAATCAAGAAGGAGTTGGGAACAAAGCTTAAAACACCAAGTG
>JABUQX010136948.1:17500-20000 GCA_015478945.1 Trachelipus rathkii
CCAATTATATATGCTGTGAAAATTTCAAAATGATAGTATAAATAATAAAAAAGTTTTTTTTTTATTTTCGAGTAGAAAAAAAAAAAATTTAATGATTGGTGAGCATGCGACATCTTTATTATTCATCTAATGAGAGTGAAATTTTTGTAGTTTTTATATCTCAACGACATACAATTTTTTTTATTTTGATAAATATTTTGTATATCCAACGGTTTTGCTGCTGGTCACGGGAAAACTTTTGAAAATTTTGAAGTCTTTCCATGAGCAGCGGCAAAACCGTTGGACTACAAAAAATTTATCAAAACAAAATATTTCAGAGCTTATAGATTTAGGCAAGATAAACATTTTTTTATTTATAGAAATTTTTCGTATACCCAACGATTTTGCCGTTGCTAGCGGTTCAACTTCTTGGCTTTATTACACAAAAATATTTTTTCTACATCGAGTTGATATTTTGGGATATAGCAAAAAATCCACCAGACATTTGTATAGTTTTCTCCTATGCCTTCGATTTTATATACGTTTAGCTATATTTTGATGTATGATTCATTCAAATAAAATAAATTTTGGTAAGTTTTTTATAAATTTATAATTTTAGGAAAAAAAGGCCATATTTTACAAAAAATATTTAAAAAAATATTAATATAACGCTGCTATGTTTTAGATATTTTATAAAACATCTGTGTATTGCGAATATTTCAGTGAAGTCCGTGTTTAAAAATCTTTTGTAGTTCAGCAGGAATTCACTTTTAAAAATTGCTGAGTAATTGCTGATTCATGACATTTGGGATGAAATTATTCAAAATCTACCAGACATTTTGCAAATGTCATCGAAATAAAAATTGTAGAGCTTGATTTTCTCTTTCGAATGGTGTATCATTTATCCCAATAAAATTAAAAAATATATATTTTTCCCGTTCCGTCCCCTTAAAGATACATCTCTCATATGCTTATTCTGATGAATGTTTTGCTATAAAAAATACGGAAATATTTAAATGATGCCAGTACACAGTGAAGGTTTCAGCTATATCTTTATTTAGTTTATGCATCAAATCATCTAACACAATAATTTTTTGTCTCTACACATTTTCCATTGACTTAATGTCATATATTCCTTCGCGAAATTGAATTGCATCTTTATATTCATTAAACTTTTGCTGGTAAGCAGTGTAACACCACCTTAATTTAATAGGTCCTTGTTCAAAATTCTCAACCTCTTTTAAAATATTTAATAACAGAAAGGTTTTCCCACAGCCTGTAGGTCCTGTTACAAGACATGTAGCAGGACTACGGAACATAAGTTTACACATATCCATACTTATTAAATGTTTGAACATTAATGTGATTAATTATTATTATTATTATTTAAAAATTCCAGAATTTTTTAGCAAAAACATAAAATGTTTAAAACTTTTTTAATAATGAAATAGATTTTCTATCAATAAATAAAAATGTTTGTTTAGAATAAAATGTTGTACTAAACGTATAGAAAACGGGTTATATGAAAAGAAATTAAAAATATATATGGTGTAATCACTTTGTTAAAAGTGTAGAATAATATCACAACTAGAATATATTTAAGAGTTCGCACGTCAGTATCGCTCCTGCGGTGCGCGCATTGGTTCCGCGCTATATCGAGCCGGTTGGCGATTGCGGGCGCTCCCGTGGGGTCTTCATGCAACCCGTTAGAGTTTTAACCAGTGTATTCGATCTCAGCATACATCCTTGTTTAGAGGTTGATATACCATACATTGAACAAGTCGAAAGCAAGTTTGGATTCAAGCACCACATTCTCTGGTTCAGCTTCCACTCTGACTCCGCTCCGAATCTGACCTTTTATCTGCTATGTACTCTGCAACTTATTTCTTCTGTTTTTCATCAGGACCTCACCCATGAGGGTTCTAAACCCCTCAAAATCAAGTTCCTCATGTTTGTAAACATAAGGAAAGGCATCTTGGTCGAGCTATTATTCATAGGTTATACAGATTTCAACTCCGGCTCCGGCTCCAGCTCCGGCTCCGGCTCCGGCTCCGGCTCCGTATAATGAGCTTACTTAGGCTCCGAGCTCTTCCGTGACTGCGATTCATGTTGGCAGCTTATTTTCCATATAGCTCCAGCCATGTCAAAGTAAAAGAACTCAACAACAGCTTGCAGGGTCATTGCACTGTGAAAACCTCCGCCTCAGCAGAGGTGTTACCATCAGCAATCAGAAAGAAGTAAGATCAAGCATAAAAACTCGAACCCTGACCCTATGACTCATTACCGTGTATATAGATGGTGGGACTAAGACCCAAATGCATCGTAGACCATAAAAAATGGAGCGGCTTCCACAACCTTAGAAACCCCTTAATTTGACACATTAAGTGTCAAAATCTAACGAAGTGATGAAAACCAAGTCAACTGCAGACATGACTTGGATTTCCTGACGGTTTAAAAGATCCAAAACCGTCAGCTTGGTCTCACTAACCTTACAAACCTATACTTTTGATACATCAAGCAT
>JABUQX010136948.1:22500-37500 GCA_015478945.1 Trachelipus rathkii
GCAGTAAATCAGTAAATCAGTTAATCAAACTGCCTTCCAGTCACCCTCCTACCCTTCCATGATCTATTGATCTATTGATCTATTGATCTATTGATCTATTGATTCAAGGCATATTTTGTATAACATAACACAAAAACTTTTATTTATTTTGTTTTCTTTTCTTTAAATATTTTGTTTTTACTAAAAAATTTATTCTTTTTATGTTTATAACTTAAAAAATTTGCATTTTTACATACTCTAAAGCAGTAAATCAGTAAATCAGTTAATCAAACTACCATCCAGCCACACTCCTACCTTTCGTGATCTATTGATCTATTGATCTATGGATCTATTGATCTATTGATTCAAGTCATATTTTGTATAACATACAAAAACTTTTATTTATTTTTTTGTTTTCTTTAAATATTTTGTTTTTACTAAAAATTTATTCTTTTTATGTTTATAACTTAAAAAAATTTGCATTTTTACATACCTTAAAGCAGTAAATCAGTAAATCAGTAAATCAGTAAATCAGTAAATCAGTAAATCAGTAAATCAGTAAATCAGTTAATCAAACTATCCTCCTACCCTTCCATGATCTATTGATCTATTGATCTATTGATCTATTGATCTATTGATCTATTGATTCAAATCATATTTTGTATAACATAACACAAAAACTTTTATTTATTTTGTTTTGTTTTCTTTAAACATTTTGTTTTTACTAAAAAAATTTATTCTTTAAAAATTTTGCATTTTTACATACCTTAAAGCAGTAAATCAGTAAATCAGTTAATCAAACCACCCACTCTATCCTCCTACCCATCCATGATCTATTGATCTATTGATCTATTGATCTATTGATCTATTGATTCATGTCATATTTTGTATAACATAACATAAAAATAAATTCTTTGCTGTAGCTGGTGTTGTTGAAATGTTGCGTTTGTTGTTGCATTTGTTGCAGTTGTTGATGTTGTTGTTGTTGAAATGTTGCGTTTGATGTTGTTGTTGTTGTTGTCGGTATTGTTGTTGTTGTTGTTGTTGTTGTTGTTGTTGTTGTTGTTGTTGTTGTTGTTGTTGTTGTTGTTGTTGTTGTTAAATATATCAAACGTTCAAGTTAAATAAAAATATACAACGCTTTTTCAAACATATCTCTAAAATATTAATGTTAATTTTACATTATAATATTGAAAAATGAAAACTAAGCAAAAATATATCTCATCCTAGCCTAACTGACATACAGCATTCATTAACAAGGTAACTAAATTAGAAGTTTCAACTTACCAGCAGAAGTCAGCATAGCAATCTCAATCTTTACTATACACAACCTCACAAAATATTATTATTATTATTATTATTATTATTATTATTATTATTATTATTATTATTATTATTATTATTATTATTATTATTATTATTATTATTATTATTATTCCACATAGATCTTACAGCACCAATAACGTGCGATCACTTTGCCTCAGGTCCACAACTTCGCGCATTGAGTAGGTAAATTGCTCTACCCCGGCACCTAAGCATTACGTAATCTTGTTACGCTCAAGGGTAAGCAATCAGAGAATTATAATTTCTATCATCACGGACAGCCAATGAAATTCAAGGAGATGACTCATTAATCTTAATATCTTTTGACACATGAGAAGGGTAAATAGATTTATTACTTTGTTCCCAATATCTTTTGACACATGAGAAGGGGTAATGAGATTTATTACTTTTCTCCCAATATCTTTTGACACACGAGAAGGGCAACGAGATTTATTACTTTGTACACAATATCTTTTGACACATGAGAAGGGGTAATGAGATTTATTACTTTGTTCCCAATAACTTTTGACACATGAGAAGGGTAAATAGATTTATTACTTTGTTCCCATTTTGTCCTTACTTAACATCTGTTTTTATCTTAAACAGTAGTTTTATTATTATTATTATTATTATTATTATTATTATTATTATTATTATTATTATTATTATTATTATTATTATTATTATTATTATTATTATTATTATTATTATTATTATTATTATTATTATTATTATTATTACACACACACACACACACACATACACACTTACATCGAACACTTTCAGAAGGTAACATGAAATATTTTTAGGCCTATTCCGTTTTTAGGCCCCTCCCCCTTTCAGAAAATATCAACACAAAACATGAAAATGATTTTATGCTATATCCACTTGCATAAAGTGATGTAATACTTATTATATTTGTTAAACAAACTGGTAGGTTTGGCAACAGCGCATCATACACAGGCGATTTGACAACACTGTATAGATTTGGGTGCTGAGTTATATATAAATCGACGAGCTACTCGATGGCCCATTCTTAATCAAGAGCTCTTACGATTAACACTTTAAGACACATTCGTTAGATCCTGTAGTATCATTATCCAAGTTTTTTATATCTACACATGAGGATTTTTCAAAATCAATACTTATTCAGCGAAGTAAGTGTTTTTTCCTTAATATATATATATATATATATATATATATATATATATATATATATATATATATATATATATATATATATATATATATATATATATATATATATATATATATATATATATATATATTTATATATATATAAATATATAATAATAATAAATATATATATATATATATATATATATATATATATATATATATATATATATATATATATATATATATATATATATATATATATATATATATTCTCTCATTTAAAAATGAGATTGTAGCACATCTGATCAATAATTAATAACGTAAGGTAATTAAATACATTATCAATTAACAATAGAGGGTAAATAATTTATACATATGTCTAAAAAGTTATTCTTTTCCAGAAACGTATTGAATATACATCCATACACCTGGGTAAAAAGCATCCTTCGTGGCGTTATCGACGCATCGATTAAAAATGGTATGTTGATGTTGCTGCTGTGTAGATATATTTAATATAAGGAGTGAGAAATACTATGTTAAACTAATATATTACTGACATAGTGACCTATTTGCAAGCAAACTTGGCCTTAATTGTTTACTATATTTATAAATAATAATGAATATTCATTACAGGCTAATCCTTCGATGATGAATGCTGCTAATAAGAAGAGGAAGACCACTATAACCGACATAACGCACATCTCTGTAGAGAAACTGAAAAGGTCGATGGAACGTCATACATATGAAGTAAAGGTTATTGATGAAAACTTCTTCCATGGACCAAGAGATCTTGAAGCGTCATTCGAAATGGTTGTTGGTGAAGTTGTAGACGCTGTATTAAAAGACTTAGAATATGATAGTACACGTATGAGGGTTGGAATCAATTTCACGTTCGGTGATGACCAGTCTCCTGACCGGAAATATTATGTCAACATCAGTTATAGAGATATATTAGATAATATTGCGGTGAAAGAGATGATGAGACGCTTGGAAGGTTCATTCCAATCAGGCGACAAGGCATCCTTTACCAAATTCAAAGTAGTAGCTACTGTGTTCATGATAGCTAAAGGAAAAGGTAATGACTGTAAAACTGATGCATTCGAGCTACAAAATCTTAGTTTCAAACATCGTTACATTAGTAAAGTTCATCTAGAGGAAGGCGCTGTAGGTTGTGCTTTCAAAGCTGTTGTTCTGTTTAGGAAAATAGCTCGTGAATGTGTAGAGGCCAAAAATATTCATTCGTATAAGATTGAGAAAGCTGTAAAAACATTAGCTAAAAATGTGGTATGGAATATACAGATTCTTTCATAGTAACTAACTTTGAAAAAATCGAGAATATCGAAAAATGCCGTATAGTCGTATTTGGTCCTGAAGGTAACGGAGTAAAAATACTTTATAATCCCTCTAATGAGAACAGAGACGATCCTTTATACATTATCGGTCATGATGGAGTTAATCATTACTATGCTGTAACAGAAGATAAGTTAAAGTTATGTTTTGAGAACACCAAGAAAAAGAATGCATATATGAATGGGATCTTTTGCACTTATTGCTACACTTTCAATAGTAATAATATAGCACATAAATTAGATTGTGAGCATTATGGATGTAGACAATGTCTAGATGATAAGTGTAAAGGCTCATTCAACCACGATGGTATATTCCATGAATGTCGTGAATGTGATCGTGAATTTTATAATTCCGATTGCTATAAAAAGCACCAAGATAATAACACGTGTAAGAAAATAAAAATTTGTTCTCTATGTCTGACACAAATAAAGGCTGATCGCAAGGGTAGTTTCAAACACGACTGCACAAAAGCTTATTGTACTATATGTAAAGAAAAATACGAGCCTAAAGAAGATGAATACCATATATGTTACATGAAGAAAAAGAAAAATAAGAAGAAGGATGATAAGAAAGATACTGATCAGAGGTTTATACATGTTACTACGATTTCGAGACATACCAGGGAGATAAAGGTTATGATGATAAAGGAAGAAGAATAATAGAATTGAATCCTTATTTACTGGTAAGCCAGATGATATGTGATGTATGTACCGATAAAGAAGGGGCAAGTATGTTCACATTGCGGTCCAAGAACAAGAACATTTAAATTGGAGGCTGAAAAAGGTCCTGTAGGAAATTTCATTGATTTTCTAATGAACTTTTCAAGTAAAAGATCTAAATCAAAAGTAATTGTAACAGCACATAATGGTGGTAAATTTGATCATCAGTTCGTATATGCTGCATTATTGACCCACCCAAGTTCAAAATCTATCAGCAGCAATCCTATAAAAAGAGGCAATAAAATCATATCAATGGGAACGAATGGAAATATAGTCTTCAGGGATACATTATTATTTACACCGTGTGCATTGAAAAGCTTGCCTAAATGCATGGGTGTCTGTGAAAAAGACAATTCCAAGGGTTTCTTTCCCTATTCATTTTTAAATGAAGACACCTTGAATTATAAAGGACTTATTCCAGATAAGAAATTCTTTGAAATAGAAAAAATGTCAACAGATGAAAAACAAGCATTTGAAGAGTACTATAATAAGTTTATAGGTAAAGAATACAATATTTTTGAAGAATGTGAAAAGTATTGTGTACAAGATGTTAATATACTAAGAAAATGTTTTGAGAAGTTTAGGGGCAGCTTCATTAAAGAATTTGATATAGATTGTCTAGATATCAACACAACAATTGCATCTTTATGCTTTACACTTTATAAAAATGTGTTTATGCCTGATGAAAAAATTACTATTCTAGGTCGAGAGAACCCTAAACCTTTCACCTATGAAGCACAATTCGCTGGCTTATGTATCAGGAAAAATTGAACAATATAAGCATAAGGCACGCTCGCAACGGTGGGGAGAAAGGTTTCAAAATTAAGAACAAGTGGCTTTACCCTGACGGGTTCGGATATGTGAACGGTGTGAAAACAGCATTTTTATATCATGGTTGTGCATGGCATGGACATAAAGGCTGTAATAAAGGAAAAGGTACGCTCCATGACGTATCAGCTGTTGACCGTTACAATCTCACCATGAAGCAAGAAGATAGGTATAAAGAAGCTGGTTTTAAGGTCATACGTGTGTGGGAATGTGAATGGAAAATGCAAAAAGAAGAAATTATTCAAGATCCTAATCATACAGATAAAAATATAAGCATTAGTGAATATATTCAACGTCTTAGTAATGATGCTGTTAACAACAGGCTCATAATTGATAATTCATTGCTTGGAGGCCGTACTGAACCCTTCGTACATTACTATCCACCAACTAAAGGACAGAAGATCATGTATTTAGATTATACATCACTTTATCCTTATGTTCAGAAGCGAATGAAATACCCTTGTGGTCCCCCTGAAAAACTAATAGGTGATAAAGTACCAGACATTGAATCATTCAAGAATGGTCTCAATGACAAATATTTCGGCGCAGCTTACATTAAGATTCTTCCTCCTCAAGACTTATACATCCCTGTCCTCGCTGAACGAACCAAAAATAAACTAATATTTCCACTCTGTGTAAAATGTGTTAAAGATAACATCGCGAAATGCAATCATGATGAGAATGAACGAGCCATTGAAGGTGTATACACAACACCTGAAATTCAATTGGCAATAGAGATGGGTTACGAAATACTTAAAATATTTGAAGTTTGGTCGTTTAAAGAGGAGTTTTTATTTGAAGGATATGTGAACCACTTCCTAAAAATAAAGACAGAGGCATCAGGTTTGCCTAATAATATTCACGAGGATGATCCTGATTTCGAGGAAAAACTTAAAGAGTTTATCCGTCTTTTCAAAGAAAAGGAAGGTGTCGAACTTGATATTAACAATATCAAGAAAAATCCGGGGATGCGATTGCAAAATTATGTCTCAATTCTCTTTGGGGAAAATTTGCACAAAATACACCTACAAGAGAAGATGTAGTATGTACTAGTGATAAACAAGTATGGGAACTAATAAACCAAAACGATATTGAAGTCCCTAGCGTTATTCCAATAGGCAGTAAATATGTTGTGACAGTTGTAAAAAATGCGCTAGCCGAACGATCGTCAACTGCTACAAATATTCCTATCGCGTCGTTTACAACTGCATATGCACGTATAAAATTATACGAGTTACTTAACAAAGTCAAACAAAGGGCATTGTATTGCGATACAGACTCTTGTATTTTTGTCGCTGGAGAAAACGATGAAGTTCCTGAAACAGGAAACTTTTTAGGTGAACTAACAGATGAAATAGCAGATTACGGTCCAGGGGCCTACGGTGATTCCTTTGTGTGTACTGGCCCTAAGTCTTATGCTGTTAGGATAAGAACCGCTGATGGAAATATAAAATATATTGTAAAGGCCAAAGGCCTTACAATCAATAAAGATACAAAAGATACTATTAATTTTGAAAAACTGCTAAAGTTGGTGTATGATCATAGTTCCGAAAATAGTATAGGTCACGATGAGTCATTGTATGATGATATCAAAAACCATGATGTTACAGTGAAAGCAATGAATGAAATACAATTGGATAATGTTGATGAAGATGTATGCGATGACCTGCCTCATAAAAACGCAGCTCGAATAGACGAATCACAGAATCCTAATGCTAATTTACACGGGAGTAACAGAGGAGGATTATGTTATAACATACCTACTACAACTTTTCAGCCCGGAAAATATGGAGGTGTTAGTATTGTATCAGGGACCAAGATGATGCAACATACAGCTGATAAGCGGTTTTCTATCAAAAATTCATTTCGAACAGCATCCTATGGATTTAAGGGTACTTTAATCTCCATTTAATATATTATAAATATCCATCTATGTTTATTGCACAATGTTTATTGTTTTCTATGTACAAATATTTTGAATAATAAAATGTAAATAGCAAAGTTATTTTATTACCTCTATTTATTTTCAACCTTTGCGATAATATAGAAATGTGTGTGTGTGTGTGTGTTGTGTATGTGTGTGTCTTTGTGTGTGTGTGTGTGTGTGTGTGTGCGTGTGTGCGCGGTATGTGTTTTAAAGTGTTGATCGTAAGAGCTCTTGATTATGATTGCCCCATCGAGTAACTCGTCAATTTATATATAACTCAGCACCCAAATCTATACAGTGTTGTCAAATCACCTCTGTATGATGCGCCGTTGCCAAACCTGCCAGTTTGTTTAATAAATATAATAAGTATTACATCACTTTATGCAAGTGGCTATAGCGTCAAATCATTTTCAAGTTCTGTATTGATATTTTTGAAAAGGGGGTACGGAGCTTAAAATAATAATAATAATAATAATAATAATAATAATAATAATAATAATAATAATAATAATAATAATAATAATAATAATAATAATAATAATAATAATAATAATAATATGGGTATAGGTTAAGTTTTTGCTGAGTAATGTTAGGCTTATCCGAGAATTTTGCTAATGTATACGTTTATTCATAGTTCAAAATAATGTTATATTTGATACGAGTTGCATTTTGATGAAGGTAGTGTCAATTCATAGTTCAAGATGTTGGTATCTTTGATAGATTGGTCATTTTGTTAAGGGATTTTGTTAGATAATACTGCTTTAGCTGTTGCTGGTATGCTGGAAAAGTTGGGATACATTGAGTTTTGTATGTGTTGTTAGCTACTTCACCTTTGATAAGTATCGAACTTTGTGAACGTTAGCAGATTATTCATACGTGAGGTATGTTAGGTTTGTCGTTGTACATTATATTCTAAGTTCAGGTTATGTTATGTTAGCTTTATTAATGTAAAAAATTTGTTACGTTAGCATATATTCGTAGGTCTGTATGATAATTAGACAAGGTTATGATAATTTTTTTTAAATATTACAATGTTAATGTAAAATTAACATTGATATGTTAGAGATATGCTTGGCAAAGTGTGAATAGGTTACGTTTTTGTATGCTATGTTAGTTACTTTACATCTGTTAAGTGTGGAACTTTTTGTTGATGTTAGCTGATTATTCGTGCTTAAGGATGCTAGGTTTGTTGTACATTATATTCTTAGTTCAGGTGATGTTATGTTAGCTTTAATAATGGGAAAACTTTGCTACGTTAGCATATATTCGTTGATCAGTGTATAAAGAACTTTATTTTTATGTTATGATTCCCTCAAAATGATACTCGTAATGACTTGAATCAATAGATCAATAGATCAATAGATCATGGAAGGAGGTGGGAGGGGTGGGAATTGCGGTTTGATTTACTGATTTACTGATTTACTGCTTTAGGGTATGTAAACGCAAAAAAAATTTTAAGTTATAAACATAAAATAGAATAAATTTTGGATAAATAAATGCTTTTAAACAGGAATATAAGCAAAAATATAAACAAGAGTATAACTAATATTTAAAGTGTATTTTAAATAAAAATAATAGTTCAAACAAACAGTATATAATTAAATAAATAACTTTTAACAAATATAAATATAAAATATAAAAAAAAATAAAACATTTAAGAAAACGAACTGTTTTTATTAAAGATATTCCAAACCAATGTAAATATCTTCCTACGACGTTTAGAAAAATGTTACACATCTGCTTGACATCATGCAGTCATGTGATCAGTAAGTTAGTACGATGATTGCCGTCTCGTGTTTCAAGTAAAGTGTCTATAATTATTGTGTGTGTGTGTGTGTGTGTGTTAGTGTGTCTGTGTGTGTGTGTGTGTGCTGTGTCAATAATAATAATATAATAATAATAATAATAATAATAATAATAATAATATGTAATATGTATGTATAATAATAATAATATGTAATAACTATCATAATAATAATAATAATGTTTAAGATAAAAACATATGTTAAGTAAAGGCAAAAGGAACAAAGTAATAAATCTATTTACCCTTCTCATATGTGCCAAAAGTTATTGGGAACAAAGTAATAAATCTCATTACACCCTTCTCATGTGTCAAAAGATATTGTGTGCAAAGTAATAAATCTCGTTGCCCTCCTTCTCGTGTGTCAAAAGATATTGGGAGAAAAGTAATAAATCTCATTACCCCTTCTCATGTGTCAAAAGATATTGGGAACAAAGTAATAAATCTATTTACGCTTCACATATGTCAAAAGATATTAAGGAGTCATTCCTCGAATTTCATTGGCTGCCCGTGATGGCATAGCAAATACAGTTCTCTGATTGGTTAACCTTGAGCGTAACAAGATTACGTAATGTTTAGGTGTCTGGTAGAGAGCAATTTACCTACCAATGTTCTAGTTGTGGACCTGTAGGCTAAGTGATCGCATGCGTTTGTTGTGAGATCTATGTGTAATAATAATAATATGTAATAATAATAATAATAATAATAATAATAATAATAATAATAATAATAATAATAATAATAATAATAATAATAATAATAATAATAATAATAATAATAATAATAATAATAATAATAATAATATTTTGTGCGGTTGTGTATAGTAAAGAATGAGATTGCTATGATGACTTCTGCTGGTAAGTTGAAACTTCTAATTTTAGTTACCTTGTTAATGAATGCTGTATGTCAGTTAGGCTAGGATGAGATATATTTTTGTTTAGTTTTCAATATTACAATGTTAATGTAAAATTAACATTAATATTTTAGAGATATGTTTGAAAAAGTGTTGTATATTTTCATTTAGCAGGCGATTAAACTATTTTAACTAACTTAACCTTAGCAACATAACAACAACAACTAACAAAACAACAACAACAACAACAACAACAACAACAACAACAACAACAACAACAACAACAACAACAACAACAACAACAACAACAACAACAACAACAACAACAACAACAACATAAACGTAACATTTCAACAACAACAACAACAACAACAAAAACAAAAACAAAAGCAAACGCAACATTCCAACAACAACAACATCAACAACTGCAACAAATACAAAAGCAAACGCGACATTTCAACAACAATAGCTACAGCAAAGAATTTATTTTATGTTATGTTATACAAAATATGACATGAATCAATAGATCAATAGATCAATAGATCAATAGATCAATAGATCATGGAATGGTAGGAAGGTGGCTGGAAGGCTGTTTGATTTACTGATTTACTGCTTTACTGATTTAAGGTATGTAAAAATGCAAATTTTTTAAGTTATAAACATAAAAAGAATAAATTTTTTAGTAAAAACAAAATGTTTTAAGAAATAAAACAAAATAAATAAATTTTTATAGTAAAAATAAAACAAAATAAATAAATTTTTATAGTAAAAACAAAATGTTTAAAGAAAACAAAACAAAATAAATAAAAGTTTTTGTGTTATGTTATACAAAATATGACTTGAATCAATAGATCAATAGATCAATAGATCAATAGATCAATAGATCACGAATGGGTAGGAGGATAGAGTGGGTGGTTTGATTTACTGATTTACTGCTTTACTGATTTACTGATTTAAGGTATGTAAAAATGCAAATTTTTAAGTTATAAACATAAAAAGAATAATTTTTTTAGTAAAAACAAAATATTTAAAGCAAACAAAATAAATAAAAGTAATTAAAAAGTTTAAATTGAAAACAAAAATTAAAAACAAAGAATAAATGTAAAATAAAAGTTATAAAATAAAAATAGCAAACAATATATTTTAGTTGACGATTATAAAAAGAAAACGAGATTTTGAAAATAGAAATGTCAGTCTGAGACTAAACGAATGTTTACTAACTCAGCACCGCACCGGCTCCAGCACCGGCTTTACCACCGGTGCCTGTACCAGCTCTGTCTTCCTCCTTCCTCCATTTAAACTTCTTTTATTTCAGTTGGGGACCCTCCTCCGGAGGGTTCCAAACACCATTCTTCCTCCTTCCTCCTTCTTCCTCCTTCCTCATTCCTCCTTCTTCCTCCTTCCTCCGTCTTCTCTTATGCACTCCGTGCATTTCTACTTCTTTTATTTCAGATGGGGACCCTCCTCCGGAGGGTTCCAAACCTCTTCCTCCTTCCTCCTTCCTCCGTCTTCTCTTATGCACTCCGTGCATTTCTTCACTTTCTTCTTTGCTTTCAGTTGAGCTCCAGCTCCAGCTCCGATTCCAAATCCTTTCTCATCTTCTATACATTGTAAATTCATCCTTCTACAGAGTCACTTCTATCTGGAAGGAACCGCACCTTCTCAGGGGTGCACTCAAATCAGAACCTCGATTTGAGCAGACAGGTCTCGGCAGCACAACCAGGCAACCGAAAATGAGATATTGCACACTCTATTTATTATTTATTTATTTATTTATTTATTATATTTATTTTATTTTAATTTTAATATTTTATTTTTATTTTAATTTTATTTTTTTATTTTATTTTTTTTTTTTTTTTTTTTTTTTTTTTTTTTTTTTCCAGTTTCCAGTTTCCAGGAATCCATTTTCCAGTTTCCAGGTTCCTGGAATCCTTCCAGGATTCAGGATTCCAGTCCCGGTCAATATGGTACTGTAACTACAGCGATATATCGAATGAATGTTATTAATTTTCTTTCGATTATATTTTTAGTCAATCAGAGCATGTAGAAGACGATTTAAACGTCGATATAGGGGTAAAAAAAATCGAAAAATCACTTGAAACCATCAAAATGCTCTATCTGATTATTTAAACCTTCTAGGAACCAAAACCCCTCCTTCGGGGGGCTCCTTTTGGGGTTAAATCCTTGAGTTCAGGCTCGAAACCTCGGAAATAGGTCTTCCAGACCTTAAATTCCGTCATCACCGACCTTGAAAACCCTAACCTTGACACGTCAAGCTTGAAAAACGGATGTTGCAAAAATGTTGCTTGCCCAACATGTGCAACTTCCATTTAGGATGTCAGTCTGGCTGCTAGTTGTCCCCCCCTTACTACTATATATATATATATATATATATATATATATATATATATATATATATATATATAATATATATATATATATATATATATATATATATATATATATATATATATATATATATATATATATATATATATATATATATTATATTTATATATATATATATATATATATATATATATATATATATATATATATATATATATATATATATATATATATATATATATATATATATATATATATATATATATATATATATATATATATATATATATATATATATATATATATATATATATATATATGTATATATATATATATATATATATATATATATATACTATATATATATATATATATATATATATATATATATATATATATATATATATATATATATATATATATATATACTATATATATATATAATATATATATATATATATATATATATATATATGTATATATATATATATATATATATATATATATATATATATATATATATATATATATATATATATATATATATATATATATATATATATATATATATATATATATATATATATATATATATTACATCACCGTTCAAGGGCAGAGACCTATTCAAAGAAGGAATGTATTCTTATCCCTTACATGACCTAGTTGAAGATACCAAAAAACTTTATTGTTGTTAAGCAAATTTGCAAATACGAGTAATTAAAAAGTTGAAGCAAATATTATATATTCTGTCTACGATTTGGTCAGGACGATTTATCGTGTCAACGATTGGGCAAGTTTGAGAAAATTTTGACGACCATTTAACCTTTAAAATATTATTTAACGACGTTTTGGACAAAGGAATATTTTTTTTAATGTTCAGTCGACTATTTTGGGTAGTTCCCATAATTTACAGATTCTTATTTATTTATTTCAATTCTTTACACTGAAGTTCTCTAGTTTAATTAGATGGTTTTATCGGCATATTTTTTTTATTCCTATTCTTGAATCTATTTTTATCGGTATATTTTTTATTTCTATTCTTGAATCTATTTTTATCAGTATATTTCTTTTATTTCTATTTTGTAATCTATTTTCAGTAGTATATTTCATTTATTTCTATTCTTTAATCTATTTTTATCGATAAATTTCTTTTATTTTTATTCTTTAATCTATTTTTATCGGTATATCAATTTTATTTCTATTCTTTAATCTATTTTTATCGGTATATTTCTTTAATTTATATTCTTGAATCTTTTTTATTGGTATATTTTTTATTTCTATTCTTGAATCTATTTTTATCGGTATATTTCTTTATTTCTGTTCTTTAATTATTTTTATAGGTATATTTTTTATTTCTATTCTTTAATCTATTTTTGTTGGTATATTTTTTTTATTTCTATTCTTTAATCTATTTCTATTGGTAGATTTCTTTTATTTCTATTCTTTAATCTATTTTTTTCGGCATTATTCTTTAATCTGTTTTTATCGGTATATTTCTTTTATTTCTATTCCTTAATCTATTCTTTTCTAGTTTAATTTTCCTTTGAGTATAAGACAATAAACATGAAAGAGGAAAACAATTATATATATATATATATATATATATATATATATATATATATATATATATATATATATATATATATATATATATATATATATATATATATATATATATATATATATATACATAAAAATTTTTTAAATATAAAAATATATATGATGAAATTTCAGATAAAATGAAAGCAGAACTTATGAGTGTTTTGGAGCCACGCAGCGAAATGTTTACAGATATCCTAGGAGCAGCATGGCAAGACCATCATGTGATAGATCTGATAGATTAAAATCCGATTAGAATTAAACCCTACATCTTGCCTTAAACTAGCAGGACTGGGCTGAAGAAGAAATTGATAAAATGTTGAGGATGGGAGAGATTGTCAAATCAATCTCACCTTACACAGCTCCTGTTGTAGTTGTGCAGAAAAAGGATCTCACAAAAAGGGTATGCTCAGACTATCGTGCTTTAAACAAAGTAACTATTTTTGATCCCGAACCTATGATGACAACTCAAACATTGATCACCAAATTTGTTGCTGACAAGTATTATAGCAATCTCGGCTTGTCTAAAGGCTACTGGCAGATTCCAATAAGAAGCGAAGACGACTACAAAACAGGATTCTCCACCGAAGATGGACATTATCACTATGTCAAGCTGCCATTTGGTATGGTTAACGCCGTTGCGACTTTGGAAAGAGCAATGAGAAGAATATTGGACGAAATAAATGATGTCGACTTTTATATCGATGACATTATAATTCGTTCCCCGACCTGGAGACCGACATGGACACGATTGGTTGTCCTAAAACGCTTTGCAGGAAAGAAGGATATACCATCCGCCCTTCTAAATTCGCAATTGCATCATCAGTGTAAATTCCTAGGACACCAAATAGGAAATGGTGTAAAGGGGTCTACATAATCAGAAATGTAGAAAAATATACTGCGCTGAGCCACCGAAAAACAAAGAAGCAAGTTAGGTCTTTCTTAGGGTTCACTGCTTATTACCGCGATTTTGTAAAAGGGTATGGTATGGGTATTCTTCATATTGTAAAGGTATGTCTTTCCTTGTAAATTTCTTGATTAAATTATGGTCTGCGCATCGTTTCTGAATGTTTTATGTATTTGATTGGCCGACAAGTATCCATGATATTTTCTTTTGATATTTATATTCAGG
>JABUQX010136948.1:50000-52500 GCA_015478945.1 Trachelipus rathkii
TCTGAAGAATATGAAAAATAGGTAGAAGCCAGGTGAAGACGACATACTAATAGAGTTGATCAAGGAAGGAGGGGAAAAGTTACAAGAAACAATATGTAAACTTTTTAATCGGTATGAGGGAAATGTGCCGGAGAGATTGGGTTAAACTATCATAATCCCCACTTACATAGGAAAAGGAAGTAGAGAGGTTTGCGAAATTTATAGAGGAATACCGACTCTGATTGACCATCTGACAAAAATGTATGAGAGAGTTCTAGAAAGAAGATTGAGGGTGGTTTTAGAGCCTCAGCTTGTTGAAGAGTAGCATAAATACAAGAAAAATAGAAGTACGACAGATCTCATATTTGCCTTGAGAATGATTGCCGAAAAAAGGTGGAAATTTAAAAAGAAGGTTTAGTTGCTTTTATTTATTTGAGAAATACTTTGAATATGTGCCTAGGAAATGAATAAGAAAAAGCTTACGGGAGGATTGTGGTGTGACTGGAAGCTAAGGAGAGCAATTCGTAGTATGTGTGAGGTCTGTGAAGACAAATTGAGGACAGGTTATGAAAAGAAGAGTGGTTTGCTGTTCGCACAGGAGTCAAACAGGGTAGTGCATTGTCCCCAATACTATTTATTTCTATTTAGATTCGGCAATGAGTAGAGTGAGGAAGGAGGTGGGTGAATTTGGAGGAGATATGATGGCGTATGCTGATGAATTGGCGTATCGGAGCGAGGATGGACAAAGGTGGTGATTAGCATATCAAATAAATTGAGAGAAGCGGGAATGATAATGAATGTGAAGAAAGCAAAGGTTTTTTTTACAGGTAGAGAGGAGGAGGAAGAACTGAGAGTGGTGGTAGAAAGATAGGAGATTGAAAATGTAGTGTGGTATAAATATCCTGGTAGGGTATTTACAAAGGAAGGAGGAAACAACAATCCGATCACGGACAGGAAAGTGCAATACGGGAAGGCGGTGGGATCTTTGCATTCCATCATGAGAGACCAACAAATGGATGTGACTGTCAAGAGAGTAATTCATAACAGAGTACTGATGCCTATTCTGTTGGAGTAATGCTAAGAAGGACAAAAGCAGGATATAATCAGAAGAGATGAAGACTTTGAGAGCTATGATGGGAAAACTAGAAGAAAGAGAATAAGAAACGTGAGGGTGAGAGAGGGAGTTGATGTAAAGTCTACCCTACATAGAAGGGATTCAGCTAGATTGAAATGGTGTGGATATTCGGAGAGGATGCCAATGAATAGAGTGGCAGAGAGAAGATGGAGATGGATGCCGGAGGGGGTGAGACCGAGAGGAAGACCTAGAAATAGGTGGAATGATTCAGTGGAAGATGTTTTGAGATGGCATGGGCTTCTCGCAATGCAGACCTTGATAGAACAGTAGGTGCCCTTAGATAGAAGAATGTGGAGGACGACGCTGATGCGTTTGACAGACTGAATGAGCTACCTAGGAGAAGTAGGTATATATAATTATATATAAATATATATATTATATATATATATATATATATATATATATATATATATATATATATATATATATATATATATATATATATATATATATAAGCAGTGTTTAAAAAGAATAAAGGTTTGAAAAGATATATGACATTAATAAATAAATTAATAAAAAACACATAAAAGAAGAAGAAGAAGAAGAAGAAGAAGAAGAAGAAGAAGAAGAAGAAGAAGAAGAAGAAGAAGAAGAAGAAGAAGAAGAAGAAGAAGAAGAAGAAGAAGAAAGAAGAAGAAGAAGAAGAAGAAGAAGAAGAAGAAGAAGAAGAAGAAGAAGAAGAAGAAGAAGAAGAAGAAGAAGAAGAAGAAGAAGAAGAAGAAGAAGAAGAAGAAGAAGAAGAAGAAGAAGAAGAAGAAGGTTCGATTCTCTATTCCTGCCTCTTTTTATCCTTCCCTCCGATCCTAATTGCTTTCTCAATTGACCCATACACAAATTGCAATTAGTTAGAAAATTGAAGTGAAACTTTTTTTCGTTTTTCTTTTGCGAAAAAAAGCGATTAAATTCCTTCTCCAGATTAGTTTCTGCTACTTTTTTATTTCATTTTTTTATTTTTTTATTTTTTCCTATTTTATTATTAATTTTACGGCTATCGATTTGAGAACATAACGTATCGAATAGCCTCGAATAATTTCGATATTTCTCGATTACCCGTCTCTTTAAATGCGTTCTGTCTCAGTCTTTGACAGCTCTCTGACAAATTGTTAATACCAAATTATATATTTTTTAAATGCCTCCAAATTCTCTCAAATACTACGTTTTCTTTCTATTTCAAAATTTAAGGGTAATTATTTTATTTTGATTTTGATTCTCTCTCTCTCTCCTCTCTCTCTCTCTCTCTCTCTCTCTCTCGTCTCTCTCTCTCTCTCTCTATCTCTCTTCTCGTCCTCTCTTTTCTCATGTCGCTCTCTCTCATCATCTCTCTCATCTCTCTCTCATCTCTCTCTCTTCTCTCTCATCTCTCTCTCTCTCTCTCCTCTCTCTCTC
>JABUQX010136949.1:0-12500 GCA_015478945.1 Trachelipus rathkii
GTCAACTATAAGGTTGTCTTTCTTTAGTGATTCTGTGTTTGTAACTGGAATTTAGAAGCGGGCAAGTGTGAGTGAATTTAATGGAAAAATCAAATGTTGTTTGCGAGGCAGTTCTTTGAGATATGTGGATTGTACGTCAGTATCTGTTTCTAGTTATAATTTAATCCAGCTTTGCTGAAAGTTTGTTCGTTTGATATAACTACAAGATGGTATGATTGAAAGGTATCTTTTAGACTATCATGCTCAAGCTCTTTAAAGTTATTAATTGTAGCTTGATCTCTCCACGAATTGGAGGGATACTATTGGAATCGGTGATCGATATTTATTTTTTTTTTTGGTATTGCAGTTTTATCCAAAACACTTTCATTAAGCACTAATTTCCTCATCATCATAACTACTGAGTGCTACGTGAGCCATTCATGTAAAAGCTAACAGAGGTTTTTGGCTAAGGATTGAAGGTTGCTTTAATTTTTCAGAGAGGCGAGTGAAGTCTCAAAGCTATTAACATGTTTACAAAAGAAAATTCGATCACCACAACAAAGAACCAAGCTGAAATTTGCGGTTGAGAAGACCAGTGACAACCGTCGGTTGCGGTTGCATGTTGCGGATGTGTAGGCCGTGGATTTTCCACGGGTGATGAAAACAAACGCAAAGATCAACCGATTGGTGTGATTGCGATTGATTCGATTTTTTCCCCAGTCACTCGCCTGGGATATGCCGTAGAAAGAACGCTGGCGAGATGCATAATTAATAAATCTAATAGGTAAAATATCGACTCAAACAAATAATGATATTGATAAACGTAACATAAAAATATTCTCTTATCGGATGTAGTTTGTCAATTACGATGAAAAGCAGTTTTTGTCATAAGAATCAACAATTTAAAATTAGTAAATAATAAAATTTAAGGTAAACATTATATTAGATATAATAATTTTGGGTCACAGTTAGGTTACAATAATTGTCACCTATTGTTTTATTACTCATAATTAGCAACTCTTTTAAGAATTTTACTTTTGATATAATTTATGAATTCAAGTTATGTGGCACATTAATGGTATAGGAATAAGAACACGGGAATAATTATAGCTCATAATGATTACAATAAGTTACTTATATATATATCCATGTATTGTTGACAGGTAATGAATTAGTTATGTCACTGTAATTCAGTATTTTTTTAATTAACCATGACTTCTCAGTCAGTAACTTTAAAAAAAGCAATAACACTCACTATTATATTATATATTATATAGATATATATATTAAAATAGCAAATATAGAGTAAAACATTATGAGCACTCATAGATATTGTTATTTCAGTATGTTATTATGTCACTTGCACCTTAGATTGTACAATAATATTTGATATTATAATAGAGATTGATTAACATTTAATACTTAGTAACTTATAATGGCTGTTTCTTTGTGTTATATTATTAATATTAATTATATATTAAAGTATATATAAATTAATATAGAATATTAGTATTTAAATGATATCTTACAGCTTATATATTTAAAATTTGCCATGATCCTGTCCAAGTCAATTCAAAAGAGTGTCAATGTGGATAAGTTGTAAGATATTGATCTATAATTTATCTGGATGCAAGTATATTTATTTAAGAAGTGTATCAAGTTGTAATAAGGTAAATAAAAATTATCAGGGAGGTGATTACTGTGCCTTGATTTTCACAATTGATATGCGACGTGGTAGAATCGGATGGTGTACGCCTGCTCGATAGGATTATGTAACTATGTGCTGCAAAGGTTGTGGCTCCGCGCGAGCCTTAAATTAATAATTCAACTGTTTTTATTTTTTTTTTTTTTGTATTGTTGTTTTTTATTTATTATACTAAGTTATTAGTATGCTTATAATCACGCGTAGAACTACTATTACACTAGGAGCAATAAATCACCTAATTCTAATAGGGAGGGGGTATTGTTGACTACAGAATTTTTGTAAGTCTGAGACAAAGACGGGTACCATAAGTAAAAAGAAAGTAACCCATTCACTTAACTAAACACGTAGACCATTATTTATAATAGAACCTGTGGACGAACCTTCGAGAGGTGCTTTCGCTGAGTTGCAGAAATATGTGGGTAGAGGGGTGGCGGTGGCGTGAGGAGCGCAACTTATTGCATGAGCTACAATGGTAGTGCATGTTTGGTGGCTTCGATCCTTCCTGTATAGTTATCTTGATCTTATAACGAGCCGGACGTCGCGAATTGTTCAGTTCTTCTGTTTACCTAAGGTATAACTATACAAAATTTAAAAATTATTATATAATAATTATTATTATTACTACACTAATATATTTTGTTACTAATTAAAAAATAGATATTAGTTTATTTTATTCTAATTAAAAATATATTTATGTGTTCAATGAGTGTATATAGTGAGTGTTATTGAAGATATTTAGTATATATCAATTTGTCTTTAAGGACTTTACCTTATTTTCAAAGCAAGATACATTTATATATATTGAAGCTTTGTTCTAAATTGAAGTAATATAAGTAATCCTTATGAATGGAATGATATGTGTTATGGTTTGAATAAGAGCTTGTGTATAACCCTTTTGTAACTATTGATGGTTCAAATTTATATATATATAAAGTTATTTTCAAAAAAGTTGTGAGCTATTATAGTATATATCATAAATAATTTATAATTTATCTCATACTAATACAATAAACATACTATCAAATTGATACCTCATACAAAGAGGTATTTAAGAATACAAATGTAAATGATGATCGAAATGATACTCTTTGTGCAATGCTGATTATATAACTCATTTAAACCAATTCAAGTTATCATAATTTAATAGATTAATTGTATGAAACCTCTTACACGTTTTATTGGTAAATTATTTGTTGTGGATATATTTTGCCTAGAATATCATAAAAATTAAAGTTATGATGAGTATGGCTGGTATTAGTATATTAGATAAAGGTGTTCAATAGAAAAAGATTGGGTTCACTTTCAACAGGTTTTCCACTAGCTTATAATTAAAAATTTCTTCTTTGGGAAACAAATTTCTGAAAGTCTAACATATTTATACACTATATATAGTGTGTATAACTCACTTCATTCTTAAGACGTTACGGGAAATGTTTTATTTCAAATATAGTAAATGAGACTAGTTAAGGAAGCTATTATATGCGTTAAACATTGAAAAACAGAAGATATGCCTATTGGGGCATTGAATGTAAAAATTTAGGTATTGGCGTTTTTTTCTTTGTCACGTTCAAATCAGGTTTAAATAAATCTTGCTATAACTTCTATAATGGATAGTTTGACTGGTTGAAATGCTGTTGCGCTCCACGATAAAAATGAGTCTTAGGTTGATAATCATATGACTCATGTTGGTAATTCCATTCGGTCGCGTCTATGAAATACATTAGGTAATATACATTATTCTACTTGCATATATTACATTACGTACGTTAGGGCTACTAAAAAGATCTCTTTCATTAATATACGCTATAAGTAGTTTGGTGCGAAGTGTGGAAAGGGTGACTTGGTAATTTGGATGAGCTTGTGCAATCTATGCATGGGACAAGAAATATGTGTCAATGAATTTGTAGTGTATATTTTAGCAGTAAGCTCAATTAGTTATCTAAGCTAGTATGTTTTCCCTCTATTGATTAGCAAGAAAGTGAGATCAAAACGATTCGTCTTCAGAAAATTTATGGTCGCGTAATTGTCTGCTAATAGGGTTTGGTGGTTGTTATAGCCGTGTAAAAGTGCAATTGCAATTTATTTTTATAATGATCTCTCTGATTTTGGACATTAAGTTTCATGTTATTCTAAACTGGCGTGCATCTAATGACTAAAGAAAGCTGATGAGTCATATGTTTTTATAATTCTAGATGAACGTTTATCGAGAGATAAGACTTTGATATCAGAAAGATGTAGAATTAGAGATTCGTAATGATTCCGTTCTCTTTTAGAACTATGAAACCTTGAAGCACGTCCACCAGATGATAGATCCGACTGTTTATGGGGATAGTCACGCTCGGATACGCCTGGATTTGCGCTATAGGATACTGTACACAGGGCAGTGGTTAAGAAAAATTCTTGCAATAAAATCTCAGTATTTTAAGAAGATCATTGTAAAATGGGATGGAGCTGAGCGAGGTGTGAGATGTGTTGTCTTATCGCCATCTTTTCATTATTCGACTCTTTCTTTATGAATATTATAATTTTAAATTTTTCTTATGTGACAATGAACCTCATCCAAAAATTATTATTTTAGTTTGAAGAATAATTGATATGGTCTCCAACGTATGACATATTTCATCAATGATGTATTAAACAATCGGTTAATATAGGACTTCCTGCCTGCCGTCGATGAAGCTGGAGACAGTCTGCAGTTTTTCTCATGGGTTTGCGTTACATCGGAAGTCAGATTGAGAGATTTTTTAACATAATTTTTAATGCGCCTACAAAATGTTCAACGAAAAGTATCTTATGAATTTATCTTGGCAGCAATCGTTGTGTTCGCATAGTAACAGGTATATCTTTCGTCTGAGCGCATTTTCTGTGGGCCATGACAATACTTTGAGACGAAAAATTATTGTATAATATGTTCTGGTAAATTCCAAGTATGATTGTTTTTCGAAATGTTTTCCGTGGGAAAGGCATTAGGTCATTAATTGACTATATTTTTGTCGGAAACGAATGTGGAACAAATGAAAAAAATCTGGCTTTAGGGTACTTGGATATCTATAACTTTTGAATCCATTTGTCTTTGCCCAGCCAGTAGCGTGAGGCACGTCCTTATCAAGCCTAAGTCTAGACAAGCCGTTTACTCGCTATATTAAATTGTATATATAGACGACGAAGATAGCGATGACAGAATTCATTTTTTACTTTGGAGTAAATCCGAATACTTTCACGTAAATTGAAGATCTTACTCACGGAAACGAACACCAAATCGATAGCTGTTCTGTCCCGGATATGTCTGGTGTCTGCTGCTAAACAGGGAGAAACATTCACAATTGTTTACTTCATCATTTACAATTTGATTACATATCAACTTCCACACAGTAATATTATTCATCTGAATCATATGTGAATGTGTATTTGACCAGTTCTGCTCCACTGTGATTTCAAATGTTCCAGTCAATTAGAACATCTCCAACTTTTACGATGAATTTAAGCAAGATCGGAAAAAAATTGCCGGTATCTTCAGTGCTACCCTGTGGTCGAAACTGATATCAGTGTGGTGCCACAAAAGTGGATCAAGATAAAAAATTGTAGGTACCATATTTTGTTATTTTTTGAAATAATAAGTCGCTGCGGAGCAACATGCTGGTTGTCAATTACAGGCTAAACGCTATTTTAAAATTTATTCGTATTGAAAATTCTTTGCTGCACTGGAGATGTAATCTTTTATGCTATTTCTGAATTTACATGAGGCTGTTAGCACGTTTCATCGCAATTTCTTTATATTATCTAAATGGTTTCTACGATAAACGAGCCAAAATCCTCTTTTGATAGAAGGTCCTAAATAAGGCAACCAATCTACCAAAGGTCCTTTCAATATTTTCAGGGAATCGGCTGCAAGAATTGGTGTGAAGAATCTAACATGTTCGATAAAATAAAGAACCTCTTATCCTTCTATCAACATCTTTACAACCTGTAAAGAAAACAGTTTAGACAAGCTTTTGAAATGAGTCAAACTTTATAATCCATTTTTAATATTAGATTTATCTAAATTATTATTTCCACCATTATCCAGGAGAGACTTTTACCTCTTGGTACCATTCTTTTTTATGTTTCCTAGAGTAGTCAATCTACTACTAACTGTGTTTTTATTATATCATTTCGAATAAGATATTTGTACCTCAAAGACCGACTGTTTGCATACTTGAATTAAAAATCAGCATAAACTTTAGATATCTACCACTAAAATGGTTCATAGTTTGTTGCAAAATCCACAAGTGATTTTACTTGTTAAAATCCTATCCCTTTTAATTATATAAATTTATCACTTTTTTCAATATTACTTTGTCAGATATAATAATATTAAAATATTTTCTATCACCACCCCAACCGCTCCTTCGGTTTCGGCTTCTCAAGAATACAAGTAGTTACGATGTCGCTTCCCACGACTATTTGTAAACGTTTATGCATCAACAGATCTCAGAATCTCATCGTAAACAATCCCAACAAAGAATGAGATTGCAAAATAAAAATCCCAATGATGCAATTAAAACCTTAAAATCCAGTGAAGAAAAGCGATTAAAATCTAGTTCAGAATTATTTTCACCGTGTTAACGAATTTTCGTGATTGGGGCAACAACGAAGGTAAGGATTGGTGGCGTATAGCATTAAGCGACATTATAAAATTCGCAAGGTTGAGGTCAGGTTTGGCATTTGCACTCCCCTTAACATTTACCACAAGAGTAATTCAAGATATAGAAAGAAATAGGCTTTTCATATGTTATATATATATAATATATTATATAGATATATATATATATAATTATAGTACTTCTAATAGAGATGTATATATATATTTATAGTATTATACGGTATATATTATTATATAGTTATATATAGGTATATTACGTCTTTTTACTTTGGTGATCTTTAAATAAAACCATTACTTTGTGAATAGGTTCATATGTGGTTGAAAATCTAGGGTGTGGCCATGCTCTAGCGCCTGCCCCTCCCCCATATCGGTCGCCATTGTATATCTTAATATTTATCATATTAGTATATATATATTAATTAATAGTATATATAATATATATAAATATACTATAAAAATATATATTATGATTATATAATAATTTATAAGTTCAACTCACTAATATTAACCTATTACTAGAAATATAATATATTATAGCATATAATAATAGTTATATTGATAGTATTTATACTATTAAATAGTATATAGGTATAGTATATTAATACTAATAGTATTTCTAATATACATTATAATACAGAGTCAATCAATATTCACATCAAATAGAAATAATTATTTATATGTAATATATAAAGAGGATGTATAATTATTATATATATAATATTTTCATATATAATCAATATATAACTATACTAATAGATGTAGTAGTTATATATTATTACTTATATACTATATATAATATATATATTTATATATTATTATTTTATATATATATATATATATATATTATATATATAATATATAAATATAATATATATAAAGTATATATATTATAATTATAATATTCATATATATATATATATATTCAGTGTGTTTATATTATATCTATAATAGTTATCAATTTTAAATATTAATTATAAATATTTTAGAAACCAATAAATAATTTTATTTTTTTTTTTGGGGTTGGTTGGTGGTGTGTATTCTATATATATCTTATTATATCTATGACCTATATTTATATATATTAATTAATATATATATATATATATATTATATATATATTATCTTATATTTATATAGGTTATATTATATATATATATTTAGTATATATGTATATATATATATAATATATATATATATAGTATAATATTATATATATACTATATTCATTTACTTATTATAAGTATTAATTATATATAATATACTTATTATATATATATTCTATATATATTGAAATCTTAATGTCATTACCTTCATGCGAGTGAAATGTATTGATCTTGGATCCATCTTCACAGGTGTACCAAAATGATCCGGAAATTTAAAGCGAATAATATGTTTATCTCTACAAGGAAAAAAATCAGACCCGGAACAAATTTGTTTTTGTTCAACGTGTGTTTATTCAAGCCTACCTAACGGCTGACTACATCTCTCGCTCGATTACTATTACAGTACAAATATTAGAATATAAGCGTATTTTCGGAAAGCAACATTTTCAAGTTCCTATTATTTTCTATGGAACAAATTATTAAAACAAATAATAATATATATAGTATATATATATGTAGTATATATTATATATTATTATATATATAGTTATATATATTATATATATTATTTATATATATATTATATATATATAGGTTATAAGTATATTGAGAGAGAGAGAGAGAGAGGGCCGAGAGAGGAGGAGAGAGAGAGGAGAGAGAGAGACGGAGAGAGAGAGAGAGCAGAGAGAGAGAAGAGAGACGTCAAGAGGTAGGAGAGATGTTCAAGGATAATAACCAGATGTCTTTTCTAGTAGTTAGCTTAGTCTGAAATTTTTTTTTTGGGGGGGTCTGCAGTGCAATTGTTCGTTCGCGTGCGTTTTTCATTTTTTCAATGAACGCTAATTTTTGACATTTTTTCGTATCCACTACTTCAACATTTTTTTCGAAGTGCTTCAAAACTTGAAATCATACATCGATGGGGGTCTATTACGCTATCATAAATAGCACATATACTTAGTTTTTATTTGATTTTTGGTATTTTTTACATTTAACGGTTCGATTTCAAATTTCCACTTATTTTTATTTTTCACTGCTGAGCAAAGATTTTTTCCAAAAATCAAAAACTTACTATGTGCATTTTGTGCGTATAGACACCCATCTATGTTATTTCAAGTTGAAAGTCATATTTCGAGAAAACAATTGATATGTAAGTTTGAGATACAGAAAAATGTCAAAAAATTAGGTTCTGGTAACAAATAGAAAAACGCACGGAAACAATGAACATAACAGACATCACAGAAAAACGCCTCGAAAGTATGTTTTTAGAGTTCAAAAAAGCTGCGGTTTCATTTTTCCCCCACCGAAACATTGCCCCTTGTAAAATTAAGAACTTATTATGTCCAATTTTTTTAGGTGTGGGCGAGCTAAATGGTTTCCCAAAATCCCAAATGATTAGATCCATAGGTCCTTTTGATAAAGGAGAAGAATAAGATTGGGGTTCACAAAGGAATCAAAAAAGGACTTCATGTTAATGTGAATTGAAACAGTTCCTCTCCATTTTGGAGTTCAGAAGAGAAAAAAAGAAAAACTCTTGGAATAATTTCTTATTAACTTTTCTCGAGTACTTTTTTATTTGCATTAAAATTATATAAATTTTTATGTTAACACTTTGTGTTTATATTGTAGTTTTTTCAATGTTTTGAGATTATTTTATGTGGATTAAAAAAATGCTCAATGCCATACGAGAAAATGATAGATAGATAGATAGATAGATAGATAGATAGATAGATAGATAGATAGATATATAGATAGATAGATAGATAGATATTAACAGATAGACTAGATAAGATGAGATAGATAGATTAAAATGCAAAATGAAAAATTACAATTGAATTGGAAAAGCGAATAAAACAGACAGACTATAATTATTCCATTAAATTGGCTTCCCCCATCGACCAAAAATATTTTCTTAATTATTATTATTATTATTATTTATTATTATTATTTATTATTAAATTATTATTAATTATTATTATATTATTATTTTATTTTTATTATTTATTTATTATTATTATTATATTATATTATCATTTATATTTATGTTTGTTTGTTGTTTGTTGCTAATTATTATTATTATATTATTATTATATAACTTATTAGTTATTATAAAATATTATTATATTAATTATTTTTAATATATTATTATTATAAAATATATTATTATATATTTATTATATATAAAATTTTTATTATTGCTTAGCCTGTGTATTATTCGTAATTGGTTTATATTCTTTGTTGTTGTATGTTATTGTAGGTTGTAGTATATTGTTGGTTATTGTTGTATATTGTTGTTTATTATTTATTTATATTCATTATTATTGTTTTTGTTGGTTGTTGTTGTGTTGTTGTTGTTGTTGTTGTTGTTGTTGTTGCTTGTGAATATGTTGAGTTGTTGAGTTGCTGAGTTGTTGAGTTGTTTTAGTTGTTGTTGCATTAACATTTTTATCAATTTCTTAAATATCATAACAGATTATGAATCTGCATACTTGAAAAGAATTCAAAACAAACCGAGAAAATTTTTGTCATTATATAACTGTCTGTCAGTGTCAGAAGAGAGTATGCACAAAGAAAAAGGATAAGACTGCGAGGAGAACAAGTACACTCACCCAGAACTGGTATGTGGCCACATGGATGTCACCAACCAGAATCTGGGTATGCACAGTAGATGTCAACCTTACAGAACTGGGGTATGCAATAGATGTCACCTACCAAAACTGGTATAGCCACATAGAATGCACCGACCAAAACTGGGTATGCCCAAGTGATGTCCCACCAGAACTGGTTATGCCACATAGATGTCGACCAGCCAAAATGGAGTAGCCTACATAGATGTCACCACTAGAACTGGGTATCGCCAGCATAGATGTCACCACCAGAACTGGGTTGTCACATAGATGTCACCACCAGCAACTAGGTATGCCACATTGAGTCACCACCAAAACTGGTATGCACATAGATGTCACCACCAGACTGGGTATGTCACATAGATGTCACACCAAAACTGGGTATCCGAACATAAGATATCACCACCAGAACTGGGTATGCACATAGATGTCACCACCAGAACGGGCATGGCCACATAAATGTTCACCTAACCAGAACTGGGTATGCATCATAGAAAATGCACCACCAAAAATGGGTTATGCCACATAGGGGGTCGGCCGACAGAAGCTGGGTATGCCAAAAAATGAAGAAGAAAGTGTCAGAATAGGCGTGGGTATGCCACGAAAGACGTCACGATATAACTTGGGGTGATGCCAGGATAATGTGTCGAGAATAGCGGGTATGCCACGAGAAGACGTCAGAATACCGTGGGATTGTTAATATTTTGATGTGATTTATTATTTTTAGTCTTGTGGGATTGTATTTCACAAGAGTAGAATTTAGCAGTGTCTCATTTTAATAGTGGATGACATAAAGAAAGAGTCTTTTCAGCAGTCAATAAGAAGAGAGAGTCGAAGAGATAGGACAGCCTTAGACACCACTCATTTAGAAGCCTTTACAAGCCGAGCAGACCAAGATGTGAGATACCTTACTTATATAGTAAGAACGAAAGATTTTTCCCTTATAGTAAAGAACACATCGGGGCGGTGAAAAGTAATGAAGAGTTTCCAGAACATCCTAACTCCAATGGAAACTGTTTATTGAGAGAAACAATGCGGTTCTTCTATTTTTTGTTAATGCAGTTACACTTTCATGCATAACAAACCTTGTGAATTATATTCAATATTATATGGCAGACTAAGAAACCTTGTGCTCAAGTGTTTTCTTGATCAATTATTTGCTTGATTCTATGTCGAAAAGTAAACAATAAAGTTAGTTTATGTTTTAATAAGAAAATTATTATTAAAAATCAATAATTAAGTTATTAAAGTAGAATATATTGCAAGGTCAAAAACTTTTTATTGACTATGGCTTCGTAAATTGGTATAAAAACATATGTAATACACAATTAATTATACTTACAGTTATTGATTAACGTACATTTATAAATGTTTTTTTTTTATGTATCACAACAAGCCCACATACCATTTCAGAACTTAATAGGTATTGCATTCACAGCTCTGGAATTATAGTAACAACAATCATTAGTTTGACCTTGAATTTCAGTAATAGAATTGTTTCTGACTCTCACAGACTCACCTATATAGAATATATATTACATAAAACAGTTTCGGATATTTAATCCAATATAACATGTTTCATTTAATTATATAATATATTAAATATATTATATAGTATATAATATATATTATTATATTATATTATATTATATATATATAATATATATATATATATATATATAGTAATATATAATATCTATTATATATAAAAGCCCAGTACACTTCAGCATAAGTGCCGTGTAGCCTCAGCAGTGGTTCCAACGCACCCAATATGAATTTAAGATAAGTACCCGAGTTCGAATGCAATGTTATCGAAGGCAGAGACTTTGAAAGATGTTCCGAGATGCCTTCTTTTTTGGGGGATCGGATCGCGTCTAATGTCGAGCCTCCTATTACATGTTTACAGCGATGCCTGTTGCCGATGGTTCGAGTCCTGCAGCGAGCGAAATTTTTTTCTCCGTCTAATTATTGCAAATTTGTCGCAACAAGCCTGTTGTGCCATGGGTCGGGCGTTGCTTGACATTGGTTGGTTGCTCCTGTAACACCGGAGCAAACTAGCAGAATGCCGTTTACCCAGCAGAGATCAGGGAGCTCTTAAATATTATATATATATATATAATATATAATAATATTATATGGTATATTATATATATATAATAATATATATATATATATATATAATATATATATATATATATATATATATATATATATGTATATATATTATATTATTATAATATTATATATAACATTATTTAAAAATAGATTTAGTTGAAATGAGAAAAGATTCTAATACCCCTTTCCTTTTTTTCACAAAATAGTAATTAATTTTTTCATATGATATTATTTTTAATATTTGGAGCTAGATATTCACAAATAGCCCTAGAATGTATTCTTCCCTATTATTGCTTTAAATTTATATAAATTTACAAATGTAAGCTAAAACA